>JAJPUD010004797.1:14670-156417 GCA_023553655.1 Myrmecobius fasciatus | reverse complement strand
TCCTTTATGATTTCTTTGGGATATAAGCCCAATAGAAATGCTGCTGGGTCAAAGGGTATGCACAGTTTGATAACTTTTTGAGCATAGCTCCAAATTGTTCTCCAGAATGGCTGTATCCGTTCACAGCTCCACCAACAATGCATCAGTGTCCCAGCCCTCCCACAACCCCTCCAACATTCATCAGGGAAAGCACCTTTTAAAGAAATATTATTGGTATATTCTGTTTTTATAGTACCTCCATCTCTCTCCCTTCATAATAAAGAAAAAAAAGAGAAAAATAAATTCTTCAGTAAAACTGACTGTAAAACATATCCACTGGGGCAGCTAGGTGGTGCAGTGGATAGAGCACCAGCCCTGAAGTCAGGAGGACCTGAGTTCAAATTTGACCATAGACATTTAAAGGCTTCCTAGCTGTGTGACCCTGGGCAAGACACTTAATCCCAATTGCCTCAGGGAAAAAAAAACCATATCCACCAAGGAGTCTTTTTCTTTATTTTTAAAATTAAGAAATAATATGAAGAAAGGAACTAGTCAGAAGCTCTTGGTCTCACCTAAATGAATTTTCTTTCTATTGCTATCGGCTTCTGGATGAATTTTTGAGCAGTTATGTGTTGGAAGCCACTTCACTGTAGTTTCTCATTGGATTTCCTGATCATTATTTGACTGGATGTGATTTTTAGGTGTAACCTGTACTTAAAGCTTATTTGCATAAGAATCTCCTCACTGGTGAAGATTGTTGTACATCTATTTCAGAGGGCAAATTGGCAAGAGCTTATGGAAAGAGAGATCCTGGTATTCTTTTTTCTGGCTTTGAGAGAAGACGTGTGGTCCCAGATTCTTTTTTAGGTCTCTGAAGAGAGAAAATTATTTTAGGATGACTCTGACATGAGGAACTGGCACTTCCATCATATTTCTACCCCCAGCTTTCTACAGTAGAGATTTATGGGAACTTCCCATTGCATGAGCATGGGGACTTTTTGATTAAGCTCCCAGTGGAAGATTTCATTCATACTATGACTTGTCTGGTTTTCTGGAGTAGTTGTCGGACAACTAAGTTGTTCTCTCTTCAAGTAGCCATCCTGGCTGGAAATCTTTTTAAAATTAAGCAATAATATTATATGGTATTTAGTTTGGTATTGTATAATATTTAATCTTAATATACTTTAAAAGACCTAATAAATATCAAGGTAGCAATAGCCTACCTTTTTTTTCCAAAGACTTAATTGTATTTTATAACAGAATAATAGTAATAATAATATTTGCTAGCTTTTGTGCCAGAAATTTTACATATAATATCATTTGATCTTCATAACAATATTATCTCCATTTTATAATTAAGAAACAGGTTCATTGATGTGGCCAAGATCACCCAGATAGGAAATATATGAAGCTGGATTTGATCTCATGGATCATCTTGGAAGTTTCCTGACTCCAACTCTAACTGTGCTCTAAGCACTGCATCACCTAGTTACTTTTAACAGAAAACTGAGTCAAGTTCGGGAAGGAATCCTGATTCCCTGAAACTAAAATTATCATAGTGACTAAATTAAAAGTGAGAATAGCTTTTGAATTCATCCAATGAAGAGCAGCATCTCTTTGTTCACTCAGCTGGAATGAATGGTTTCAGGCAGTCATTTCTCCAAGACCACACTGATAAATGACATGACTGCTGTGTTGTTTAAGCAAATCAAAATGCTTGATCTTGCTATTGCAAATATTAAAAAAATCTGAATTTTGTACTATTGTTTTAGCTTGCTATAGGATTTTGTTTTGGGATCTTGATTACTATAAAATGTAAGGGATTATTACTCGGGTAAAGGAGAATTCCAATTAGTGGAGGAAACCTCTCCAGTTTGGAGTTCCCTTTAAACAACAATGCTTGTGTATCAATAAATAGTCTCTAATAGCCTTTGAATGAAATACAGAATACAAAGTTTTTCTTCTACATTAAATGATGTTGAGACTAGGTAGAAGTCAGAATGGTCTTGGACTGTATTAATAACAGCCCAATATAATAGTGCTGTATGGCTCGCAATGTGTTTTACAAAAGTTATCTCATTTGATCTTCACTGCAACTACAACCAGGTAAGTGCCATTATTATCCATCTTCCTCTGTAGATGATGCAACTGAGACTGGGAGATGTACAGTCACTTTAATGAATCTTAAGGCACTATAGAAATGCTAGCTGTTACTATGATTGGTTGGGCAGCAAGGTGGCGCCATAGTGCATAGTCAGGAAGATTCATCATATTAAATTCATATATGATCTCAAATACTAACGGTGACTCTGGGCAAGTTACTTCACACTGCTTGCCTCTGTTTCCCCATCTGTAAAATCAGCTGGAGAAGGAAATAGCAAATTGCTCAGTATCTCTGCCAAGAAAACCCCAAATGAGGTCACAAAAAGTCAAATATTGTGGTTTGACAACCACAATAACAATTATTATTGGTAGGCAGAAGCAACCCAAAAGCCTCAAAAGTCTCAAGTCAGTAGACGTGAAGACTCTACTAATGTGAAAGAAGGTCTAAGTCCAGAAACTAATTTTTTTAAAAAAGTACTTATAGCCAGTCTTATCTCCTTTCTCTTATTTCTCTTGATCCTTGCTTAACCCTTGCCAATGGAGAAAAGGGAAAAGGAGTGCATCCTTTGGAACTCAATCAAACATATTACAAGGGTACGATGAAGTTTCCTTCCCTTATGGCACGATTTTCTCAGTACTTTCCCCCAGATTCAGGGGAATCTAAGCACCACAAAATATGCTCTTTGATAAAGAATTAATAAAAAGGAATGAGACTTAATAAGAAGGGAAAAGGACTTCCACCTATTTTCTGCCTTTTGGACTCCAGGTGATTTTTGCAATCTGGTTAAAGAATTTCTTTTTTTTTTTTAATTTCCAGTTATTTGATAAGAGAAGGAAGTTGAAAGAACAACTGACTAGTATTGATAGTTTCCATGATCTGTGGGGAGATGTCAATCAATTCTAATGTGCTGTGGTCAATCAATCAAAAAGCATTTATTAACAAAGTATTATGCTAAAAGCTGGAAATACAAATATGAAGAACAAAGCAATTTGCCAAATGAAATCAGGCAAAGATTCAAGGAAGATATATGATGTGAAATATTGATCCCAGCCAAGGTCAGAACCTAGTTCAGACTGAATTATTGTTGTGAAGTTATGTTCCAATCTTGGAGATCCCATTTGGGATTTTCTTGACAGATACTGAAGTGATTTGTCATTTCCTTCTCCAGTTCATTTTATAGAGAAGGAAACTGAGGCAAACAAGGTGAAGTTCCCAGGATCACACAGCTAAGTAAGTGTCTGAGGACAGATTTGAACTCAGGAAGATGAGCTCCCTGACTTCAAACTCAAGGTCTATTCACTGCATCACCTATCTGCTCTAGTTCAGCCTGGATAGGAATTGTTTTGTTTTTTTCTTTCTTTCTTATTCTTTCCAAATACATACAAAGATAGTTTCTAACATTCACCTGTGCAAAACCTTATGTTCCAAATTCTCTCTCTCTGACCCCCCACCTCCTCTAGAAGCAAGCAATCCAATATTAGTTAAACATGTGCAGTTATTTTAAACATATTTCCATGTTCATCATGCTGAACAATAAAAATCAAATCAATGGGAAAAACATGAGAAAGAAAAAAAACCCAAGCAAACAAACAACAATAAAGATAAAAGGTGAAAATACTATGCTTTGATCCACATTCAGTCTCCCTGGATGCAGATGGCACTTTTCATCACAAGTCTATTGGGATTGCCTTGAATCACCTCATTGTTGAAAAGAGTCTAGTTCATCATAGTTGATCACACATAATCTTGTTGTTGCTGTGTACAATGTTCCCTTGATTCTGCTCACTTTACTCAGCACTAGTCTCTCCAGGCTTTTCTGAAATCAGCCTGCTTATCATTTCTTTTTAAAAAATGTTATTGTTATTTATTTTTAAGAAATATTTTATTCAAACAGTGTAAGAAAAAAAATCAGAAAAGAAATACAACAAAATAAAACAAAAGAGAGCATTGTCATGTGCCCAGCAGAACATGAAGGAGAACTCAAAATATATAACAACAAATTAACAGTTCAAGAAAGTGTGTATATATATATGCATATATATGCACATATACATATACATATATATTAGTAGAAAAAAATTAGTAGAAGATATTGAATATCCATCTTAACTTCCTTATAAATTGTTCTTTTGTTCTCTTCTGTGCACCTTTTTTACTTTATTCTTTTTTTCCCTTTCATCTCCCCCTGCCCCCCAAGCAAGCCGTAGTTAAGAAGAGATATTTCTGTATACATATGTAGATATATATATATATATATGTATGTATATATATACACATACACACACATACCACATCCCCCCCCATATATACACACACATATCTTTTCTATTCTTGCAGAAAATTTTAATTCTTTGCTTTAACTCTGCTCCTTAACTTGCCTTGGTATTACTCAACTTTCCCCCATCCAAGAATCCCTCCTTTTTCTTCTTTCCTCACCCTTTGCCTCCCCATTCACCCATCCCTGCCCCCTTATTTCTTTAAAAATTTTGGAGGGTGCTATACCTTTCTTGATATTTTTGTAGGATTGCCTATTTACTCCATTCCAGATGTGAGTAGATTTTCAGAAGTACGAACCCTCCTCTCTCCTTAACTGCCTGTGTGTCTATTTTTCCTTTGTACCTCAATAATATACTGCTTGCTCTTTTTACCTTAATTATGCCCCAATGTTTCTTTTGAGCTATCCTATTGTTGAGGTCAATCTTTAACATATGGTATATATTTCTCATGTTTAAGAAACATAAATAATTTGTCCATATTGATTGAATTCCTTGAAATTGATACTGGCTCTTATATGTTAATTTTTCTATTAAATTCAGGTTTGGTTGACAGAAAGTCCTGAAAATCTACAAGTTCATTGAATGTCCATTTTTCTTGTTCAATATTACAGATAATTTGCTGGATATGATATTCTTGACCACAGTCCTGGTTCTTTTCTTTGTCGGTAGATATGATTCCAGTACCTGCAGTTTTTTATTGTGGCTGCTGCTAAGTCCTGTACAATTATGTAGCTCCAGTGTATTTGAATTGTTTTTTTTTTCTTGTTTCTTGAAAAATTTCTTGCAGAATTTTCTCTTTGATATGGGGTTTTCAAAATTTGGCAGTGATATTCCTATGTGTTTTCCACAAATGATCTCATTGAGGTGGTGATTGTATATTTTTTTCTATTTCTACTTTCCCCTCATGTTCTATCACTCAAGGACAATTTTCTTGGATTATTTTTTGCATTATTGTGTCAAGGTTCTTTTTTTTTGGTTACAACTTTTAGGCAGTCCAATTATTCTTATGTTTTTCTTCTTGATTTTCTCTCCAGATCTGTTGTTTTTCTCATAAGATGCTTTATATTCTGTTCTATTTTTTCATTCTTTAAAATCTGTTTTGTCATTTCTTGGTCTCTCATAGCTTCACTGGCTTCCTCCTGTCCAATTCTAATTTTCAAAGAATTATTTTCATCTTTGAGACTTGTATCTCCTTTTCTAGTTAACTTTTTTTTCATAATCTTTTTTTTCTTGGATGGTTTTTATTAATTTTTTTCATTTTTCCTCAATATCTCTCATTTGATTTCTAAATTCTTTTTTTCAATTCTTCTATAAGTTGACTCTGGCAGGAAGTTATTTTACATTACTCTTTGGGATAGAAGCTTTTTTTTACTTTGGTGTCCTTCTCTGAAAATGAGCCCTGGTTTTCCCTGTTCCCATAGTAAGTTTTTATAGTTGGGTTCTTTCTTCTTTGCCAATTCATTTTTTTCTTAAACTAAGAGGTATTAGTGTAAGTACTTCAAATCATGGGGTGAGGGGATGGTGCTTCTAGGTTCACCTCAGCTCTCCTTTTGAGCTGGAACCTCAAACCAAGAGCTCCACCTTCCACCTTCCAGCAAGTGCCTACAACAAACAGCCCCTTGCCCCCTTGCCTCTGCACTCCCAGTGTACTGGTTCCTTCTTGACTAGGGTCATGACCCTGCAGCACAGCTGGGTTTAACATTTCAAATTAGCCAAGGTCCATTCCTTCTTCCTGCATCCCCACTCCTCAAACTGCCCCTGAGGTGAAAGTCTCTGTGATTCCTACTGAGGCTCCAGAAACACCCAGCTCCCTACTTGATGTTTAGGAATTAGTCGGGAGGAATTTGCACTTCACATGGATGAGCTTTGACCATTTATCAATGGGAAATGGCTTGTATTTTTTTTTAATTTGAGTCAATTCTCTCTATATTTCACAAATGAGTCCTTTATCAGAAATACTGGCTATAAAAAATTTTCCCCAGCTTTCTGCTTGTCTTCTAATCTTCTTCACTGTATTGGTTTGTTTGTGCACCCTTTTTAATTTAATGTAATCAAAATTATCTATTTTGCATTTCATAATGTTTTCTAGTTCTTCTTTGGCCATAAATCTGAAAAGGAATTGTATAATGTGATCTTTGTGACCCATTCTAAGGAAACAATAAGGGGGGGAATTATTACCAGTAGGATGAGGCTGAATATCTGGTATATGTTTTAGATGGTCTAAAGGGCATTTACTAGCATTTACTACATTTACTAAAGTATTTACTAGTATATACAAACATTAATAATGTTACCTTACATTCTGGGGTTTGGACAGATTATAGGATCATTTGGAGATAATCAACAGAGGGAGGGCACTGAAGGATGGACTGAGTGGGAAGACTTGAGACAGGGGGACCAACCAACAGGCTAGTGTTATAGTTTAGGTGGGAGGTCATGAGGGCCTGGGCCAGAAAAGAGAAAGAAGCATATATCAGAGATGTTAAGTAAATAAAATCAATAAGACCTAGCCTCTGATTGGATATGGAAACTAAGGAAAACATCTGGGTTGCCAGTTTAGTTGACTGGGACAGTGGAGGTCCCATTAATAGTTAAACAACAATAATTGGGTCTAATCAGGTGTAATATAGACCTAGTAATTATATTTACTTAGAATAATAATTAGACTTTAGGCATTTTCAGTGGCTTTCTCCATTCCTAATATACTCTGCCTTGCCATTTCTGTTCAGAAGGTGGAAAAATCTGGGAGGAAGTGATTTGGGTAGTATATCAATAGTCAACAAGAATTAGTAGTGTTATCAGAATTTTGCTTTCTTGGTATAGGTAATCCTGCACAAAACAGATTTTTTTAATAATAGCTTTTTATTTTCAAAATATATGCAGATAGTTTTCAATATTCACCCTTGCAAACAACTTTGTGTTCCAAAATTTTTCCTTCCCTTTTCCCTCCCTCCCTCCCTCCTTTAGGCAGCCCATAATCCAATATATGCTAAACATGTTCAATTCTTCTATACATATTTCCACATTTATCATACTGCACAAGAAAAATCAGATCAAAAAGGGAAAGAAAAAGAAAAAAAAGCCAGCAAATAGCAACAAAAAAGTAAAAATATTGTATTGTGATCCACATTTGGTCCCCATAAAACTCTTTCTGGATTCCACAAGTCTATTGGAATTGGCTTGAATCACCTCATTGTTAAAAAGAGCCACAAGAGGCAGATTTTAGAGATCAAGTAGCAGTTTAAACAATCACTTTCAAAGCAAGGAATAGAGTTTGTAAATGGGTATTTCTCCTGAAAAAGAGGCCTACTCCTGTTGCAGGAATGTAGAGATTTTATATAGAAATCATAAATGGGAAGGGAGGGGGAAAGTGGATTACAATACAATCAGATTAAGGGACTGAGTGGTCTACCATGACAAGCCCACAAATGTAGGACAATATGGGTGTTCTTTAGTTCTGTAGGAATAGTTTCAGATCACAAGAGTCATGACTTGGTGGGAGACAGGATCAGAGTTCTGTGACAGGAACAGGTTCTACAATCTTTGATTTACTTCACTTAACATTCACAGGAGAGCATGTAGAATTGATCGATTATTTCAAGCTACAGTGTAAGATTGACTCTTGAGTCAGAAGAGGCAGCTCAGAAATCTAAATGATTAGTATATTCATTATACTTATCATTTTGATATTTATTAAAATCATAATAATTTTTCCTCAGTCATAATTAAAAATAACTAGCACTTATATAATACTTTACCTTCAATCGGCAGAAGTAGAAACAAATAATGTTATCCTGAAACAAACTGGCCAAGGAATGTGCTGAAACAAATCTGATATGGTTCAACATCTTACCTCTTGTTCTTCTAATCATGAGATCTATTCCAGATAGGAAGAATGGTCTTAGACCATAAAAGATACTCATAGGAAGATCTAGTTAAGTCTTTCTTTCTACTGATCTTGGAGGCATTTCCTACAACCTGGTTATTGAGTCCACATTAAAGAATATCAAAGAAAGACATTTTGGAACTCTACTGGAAAGGATGCTGTCCACCATTAAACATGGCTATCAATTCTCAAAGTCTTTGATCTTGGGTCCGTGGATCATGCCTTTAAAAGACTTTATTTTTTTTTATTATTAAAGCTTTTTATTTTTCATTAAAAGACTTTAAAAAACTAGACATGTAGCACATACCTGTGAGAAATACTGAAAAATTGGGTTTCCATGGTGTTGCAAGCTTTGAGGTAGTATAGGATAATGGGTACCACTGACCAATAGGTTTTCAGAATGTGAGAAGGAAGCTTAAGATTCCACAGAACAATTAAGAGATCAATAGAAGCCTTGAGAAAACAAAGAATTGGGGAGCTAGGAAGGCACAAGTGAATTTAGACAATCAGAAAGAGTCGTTTTCTCAAAACCACAAGAAATAATACAAATAATATTATAATTATAAAAAAATAAATAATAATATAAATATAAATATAATAAAAAAATAAGATAATAGCACATCCAGCCCAAACTAGTTGGGACTGATGACCTGACTTGACTAAATCACTGTTGCCCTGCTTAATAGGCTAATTGAATAGTAAACAACACAGCCTGTAGAAGAAGTTTTCTGCCATTTTTGAACATGGGATGTATGATGAGGGAGGAGGGACATGCTTATACATATTTCGGGGCAAACATATAGTGTATATATCAGAAAGGTTGTAACTTAGAAGGGAACAGACCAATCCAGTCTCTGAAGGGAAGGACTGCACCAAACTAACAAGTATAAAGCTTCTCCTGTCTGTGCTCAGGGTTCCCTATTTCCAAAGAGGAGTTCAGCCTGTTTCTGGCCAGAAATATTGAGACAATTCCTTAAGATTCTTCTTTAACAAATTTTCCTTGGTATCTGATTTTCAGTGTCAAGAGTATGTTTCTAACATAGCTGTAGTACCTGCAGCAAGGGAGGTAATTAAAAATTTAACAATAGCTTGTTAAAAAGCTTTTAATGGCTTACATTTAAGTTTTAATACCTTAAACTGCAGTAAGATTTGTGGGATACCCTGTACATTATGGCTTAAAAAGAGATTACAGGTTGGGGCAATTAGAATAAGTCCCTGGCCTTAGAACCAGAGCCCAAATGAATTTATTCTAGATGGATTTGGGGGAGCTCCATGTCATTTCTGCACTAGGAGACCACATGGGAATGCTCCTTTCCTTACTAATGTATGAAATTGTCCCATTAGGCTGAGGCAGTCCAGTGGGACGGCTCTGAGGTTCAGGATTTCTGAATGTAAGTGATGAATGATGGCTTCACTCTTCAAAATTGGCTTGTCAAGCTAAATAATTCTTCAGCAATCACTCCTAATCTATGACCATAGCTGTTTGGCAGGCTTGAGTGTAGCCACTTAGAATACACCTTTCATTCCTATGGTCTTATTAAAGGATTTTGAGTTCTGACTTAAAAGACCTTACCAGAATCCACAGAAGAATACATATGGGATTTTGTGGTCTACCATAATGTGTAGAAGATTAAGGCCCAATTCCTTTGCAACAAGTAGAATGGAAATAATTTTAGGTATTTGGTATGGAATTGAAAAATTATGGACTTCACAACTACTCCAGTAGCATCATAGATAAAATGGAAAATGTAATTACAGGAAATAATAAGATCTAATAGGTTGGTCAAGGAATAGGAAGTCCCCTGAACAGACAAAAATTATTTCAAGCCATTGGCAGCTGTATTGAAGAAACTGGTATCAGAACTGTACTTCTTGGCTTCTAAGGTCCTCTCCACCTTTAAATCTATTAATATAATCAAGATTGAATCTGTATCTTTTAAAAAAAATTGTTCCTTTTACACTTAATTGATTTTGTCCTATAACTGACTAAATTATGACTCTTTGTTTCTAAATTTAATTCAGAAATTTAGATGACCTGTATGAGTTAAATTTAGAAATCCAGTTCTGTTAGTCACTGCTCTATTCTTTTTAATTTATTTTAAATAGTATTTTATTTTTCAAAATACATGCTAAATAAGATAGTTTTAAACATTCACCTTTGTGAAACCTTGTGTTCCAATTTTTTCTCCTTTTCTCCCTTCCTGTTCCCTATCCAAGATAGCAAGCAATCAGATATAAGTTAAACATGTGCAGTTATTCTAAACATATCTCCATTTTAGTCATGCTGAGTGAAAAAAATCAGATCAAAAGAGGAAAAAAAAGAGAAAGGAAAAAAAAAGTGAATAAAGAACCACAATCGCAACAAAAAGATGAAAATTCTATGCTTTGATCCACATTCAGTCTCTACTGTTCTAGCTCTGGGTATGGATGACATTTTTCAGTCTTAAGGAGATATGTTACCTTTGAGGGATGCAGGTAGACACCACTTTACGCTGTCAAGTATCCTTCAGGGATGTCTGGTTCTGTTATCCAAAGAAGTCTGGTTTGTTGTGTCCATGCAAATGCAGCTGACTTGGAAGAGTGAACATTTCTTAGTTACAGAAGGGAAGGAGGGGATTGTTGCTAGCCTTCCTTCCTAATTTCAATTCAATCAAATTTTCTTCTATTTATGATTCTAGCCTTCCTATTTTCTATACCACCCAAAATTATAAAAGAGACTTGTCCCCCTCATTCAAGTTCTTGGTTTTGCTTGGGAAACTGAGAACTCATTTATTGGTAAATTTGAGCTTTATTAGTAAAGTAATTGTGCTAGGAACTTTGTGCTTTAGTCTATCTTAAGGTTGGCAACCACAAAAGGCTTTAGGGAAGGGAAATTGATCTCTTGGGCAGCCCCTTGTGGGGAATCCTCCTTTTAAGAGTTCTCAGGTGGGGCAGCTAGGTGGCACAGTGGATAAAGCACCAGGCCTGAAGGCAGGAGGACTTGAGTTCAAATTTGATCTCAGATACTTAACACTTCCTACTGTGTGATCCTGGGCAAGTCCCTTAATCCCAATTGCCTCAGCAAAAAAAAAAAAAAAGCACTCAGGTGAGATTTTTTGCCAAGGGGCATCTCTGCTGAAAGCTGCACCTAGATTACACTCCCTTCTCTAGGCCCAGCCTTTCCAAGCGAAGGTAAGCCCCATATGCACTATTGGGGAAGTCTGTGCTACTTTAACTTTTGTTCTATTTGACTTTAAGTCACATTTGGCAATAGTAAACCTGCGAATCAGAACAAGGGATCAAGATCCTTGGAAATGATTTCTTTCTTTTGGAGGCAATGGCTTGCCCAGGGTCACATAGCTGTAAACATCTGGGATCACATTTGAACTCAGGTCCTCCTGATTCCAGGAATAATGGCCTTAAGTAGCTTATTGTTGTTCAGTTGTTTCAGTCATGTCTGACTCTTTGGGATCCTATTTGGTTTTTTTTTTGTTTGTTTGTTTATTTTTTTTTAGCAGAGATACTGTAGTGACTTGCCATTTCTTTCTCCACCTCACTTTACAGATGAGGAAACTGAGGCAAACAAGGTTCAGTTACTTGTTCAGGATGACACAGCTATTTGGTGTCTGAAACCAGATTTGAACACAAGATAAGTCACCTATCTCAAAATATCTCTTCTCTATACCCTATGCCCTGGCTGCCAATAAATCTTCCCAATGTACAAGTCTATATCATTCCATTGCTCCAAAGCCCAGAAGGGAGTGATCATGTTCAAGATTACTTAGTACATGTGCTAGTTATAAGGAACAGATGAGATAATATGTGTCAATTGCTTCATAAATCTATAAATGCTACTTTAAAGTCATTAATGATTATTATTAAATAAAAGATAAGCTTCCCAGGCTACCATTCAATGCCCTCAGTAGTCTGGCTCCCACTAGCCATTCCAGATATATTTCATTTTATTCCATACTTCACATGTTAGTTGGACTATTAAAGCGTTCCCTTATCTTTTTCTCTAAAACTTCATTGCCTGGAATATATCTACTTTCTCCCTCTCTCATCTGGAAGCTCTTTTATTTCTCCAAAGCACATCTGAAGCCTTTTCTTCTCTGTGAAAGAGAAGGGAAAAAAGCATGTGTGAAATGTCTACAATGCGTCAGATGTTGCACTAATGTTTTACAAATATTACCTTATCTGATCATCACAACAATCCTTCAAGATAGATAATATTGTTATTCTCATTTTATAGTTGAGGAAACTGAGGCAGACACGAGTTAAGTGAGTTGCCCTGAGTTATACAGTTAAATGTCTGACAAATGTTGTGTTTGACTGTCCCGGGATTACAAAACTAGTAAGTGTCTGAGGTCAGATTTGAACTTAGTAAAATAATCTTCTTGACACTAAATCCAGCACTCCATTTACTGCTTCATTTAGTTCTCATGGGAAAAATTGTTTAAACATCCAAAAATTAAAAATTGATCATTCACTCCTTAATTATCCAAGAGCACTTGATCTGAATCTCTCCTTTATGCTTATCATAATCAACCTTGTGCCATTTTTTAAAGGAAGGAAGGAAGAAAGGAAAAAAGGAAAGAAAGAAGGAAGGAAAAAAATAGAGATAGAAAGAAATGTTATTGATATCTTTTATTTTTATATGTCATTTCTGGATTTAAGGTTCTCTAACTTTAACCCCAACTTCTTTTAATTATCAACTTGTATCTAAGAAAAAACAGCTAAGCAAAATCAACCAATGTGCTCATTGTATTTGAAAGTGTATATATCATCCCACAATCAGAACCATATATATAAAAATATTTATAACAGCACGTTTTGTGGTAGCAAAGAACAGGAAACAATGTAGATACCCATCAGTTGGGTAGTGGCCAAATAAATTGTAGTGCATAAATATAATGAGTTACTATCGTTCTGAAGAAAATGAGTATGAGAGATTCTGAGAAACCTGAGAAGACTTAAATGAATAGATGTAAAATGAAGTAAATATAACCATGAAGACACAAACACACACACACACACACACACACACATACACACACACACATACACACACAGAGCAGTTAGATGGCACAATCTATAAAGTATCAGCTCTGTAGTCAGGAGTTCAGACACTTCTTAGCTCTATGACCCTGATCAAGTCACTTAATTCCAATTTATATATATATACAGATATGCATATATACATACATGTATATGGAGACAGAGGAATATCTATTTATATATACACACACATATAAAATACAAAAAGGAGTATATTATAACAAATAGATATTTGTGTGTATGTGCATGTATGACTCCAACAATGTAAACTCCAAAGACATTTTACAATTTAAAAATTGAATTTCAATTTCAACTTTTAAAAATTGAAAGTGAACTCTGTATGATTATAATGACCAAGTTTTCCCCAAAAAAGAGCTAAGAGAAAGTACTTCCATCCCTTCTTAATCCTTTGGCCTCATGGCTGTGGAACACTGAATATAATAATGTTAGACTCAGTGGATATGTTGTTTAATTTGATAAACTTCTTTTTTCACTCTTTTTTAATTTTTTGTTATATAAAAGATGACTCTGGGTAGGGGAGAGATATATTAGGAAATGCAAGTGATGCTAAAACAAAAGATAGCAATTTTAAAAATTATTTATACTCTAGTCACAGGTGTGAAAGTACCTCTTTCCATTCCCCTCTAATTTTTTAGGATGTTACTTTCTATATTTAAGTCTGTTGAGTATCTATGATACTATTTCAAACCTCTCTTCCTCAAGCCAATTGCAACATCCTCTTCCACTTCTATCAAAATTAAGAACTTATCTCACACTGAGGCAATACTCCAAAAAAATGGAGAGATGCTCTCTTCTCCCTAATTCTGTACTTCAATCTTTTCACCATCATTCTCCGCTCTTTCCTTATCTGTTCCAGTTTCAGAGGAAGGGGTGGCCCTTCTCTTTGCCAAACCCATTCTCTAGGCCTTCAGATCAATCCCTTCTCTCTGATTTATTGTTTTATTCTTGTTTCTTTCCCTACTGATTTGAAACATGCACAAATCTCGTTCATCCTTTTAAATCCTCTTTATGAAAATGAGCCTTTTTAAAGACTGATTGCCAGAAGGGTGGGATTGATTGATATGGTTTATATGGTTCTAAACACTAGCTCTTCTACAAATCCTCTCCACCATGTTTTTCCTTTCAAGGGACAAATAATAGGATTGGCTTTTTCTGTTCTTTACATATTGCCACCTTTAAAGAAATTCTGAACTATTTAGAGATTTTAGCACATTTTTGAGAAAAGTGCTAAATGCAGTAGTGTTCAGTGCTACATGTGACTGTGATGAGGTTCCAAGACATTTCATTTGGATAGCTTTTATAAGCTAGAAGCTTTGCATTTATAGCACCCTCTCTGAGCCCAAAAAACTCCTTAATATCATTCATAAGCTAGAATACCAGAAAATAACTGGTTTTTGTCTTCTGTTTTCCAACAGGACCAATAATATCACAGGGGAATGACTTCTGTATAAATTGGGATTTAAGTGAAGTGAACTTGCACAAAATAATCAGCCTCACTTTCCCAATCATCAAAATACAGTGGCAAAACATAAGTCAAGATGACTGGTGATGGCCTAGGATGCAGTGGATGACCTGGGCATCTTCACTGCCCAGGCCAAGTTCTAAGCACTCCACAGTATCTCTTAAGCCATCTGTATGATTTGGAACAAATTGTTTTCATCCATCCATTCTATCAGGAAAAGTCTCCACATTTTTGAGTTAAACATGTCTCTAACTCACTGATGGGTTTGAGGCCTATCAGTTTTCCTCAAATTGTTTTAAATCTGCTAAAATGGTTTACCAGAATGTGGCTGTTGGGTATCCTACAGTTTCACAGGTGAAAGTTGAAAGAATCATGCAGACACAAAAGTTGGATAAATAGCTCTGAAAAGGGCTTGATAAGCCCTCACACTAGAGCTATTAGTCTTCCTGAATACCCCTACATCCCAAATGTCTAATTACTTCTTCCTAGACTATGTCTCCCCTCTTAGTTCAAAAGATAATTCTGAGGAATGGAGGTAGTTTCTCTGGGATTCGCAAGCTCACATGCTCCCAATGGAGCCTCCAAAGTAGTGTGGTCTTACCCAAACATATTTTTAAAGGGGGTATTCACTGAGATGATAGAGTGAGATTTTGTAAAAAAAAATATTTCTCCCAAAATCCAAGAGAAAAAGGGTCTCAAACTTAGAGAGCACATATGGTAAAGGGCTAACTCATAGCTCTTGGTTTGATGGAAGAGCTTCTCTTCCCTTCTGGAGTCCTTATGAATTTCCCCTGTGGAGTGTGTAGCTCTTGGCTGGGCCCTAAGCCCTTAGAGAGTTCAGAAGTTACATTTCTCTGTACTCTAAAGTTGTTAAACTTCCTGCAGTTGACTTTCCATTTTGTAAAGCCTGTAAATCATGTCTAAATCTGTACTTTGTATTATACATATTGATCTGTGTAAAATTCTTCTCCTTAATTATAGGAAAATCAAATGTAGAGTGTGCTAGTATAATATAAAGACTAATATGTAACTGGCTTTACGTAGAACTGACCACTTATCTTACTAAATAAAATGATTTTTAAACCCTTTCTAATATTTGATCAAAACCTTGGATATTTTCATTTGTAGTTTTGATAATAAATGCAACACAATCCATGTGTCTTATTAATGATCTTGTTTAATGACAGCTCATATTCCTACAGTGCTATAAAGTTTAAAAACTTCTTCTGTACAACAAAAAAATAAATTAAGAAGGCAGCATAAATTGTGTCATCCCTATTTTTAAGTTGAGGAAATTGAGGCTCAGAAATCCTTACAGCAGCTAGTGCCTTTTCCCTTAAAGTTAGCTATAGCATATTGGGGCAGCTAGGTTGTAGAGTGGATAAAGCTCCAGGCCTGGAGTCAAATCTGGCCTTAGGCGCTTCCTAGCTGAGGGACCCTGGACAAGTCACTTCATCCTGTCTGCCTCAGTTTCCTCATCTGTAAAATGAGCAGGAAAAGAAAATGGCAGACCACTTCAGAATCTCTGCCAAAAAAATCCCAAACATGGCTATGAAGTGTTGTATGTGACTGTATTAGTCAGTCAATAAACATCTATTAAGCACTTACTACATGTCAAATATTGTGCAAAGCACTGAGAATATAAAGAAAGGCAAAAAGAAATTAAGATCAATGCCTTCAATTAGATTCAATTCTAATGGGGATGACAAAATGCAAAAAACTCAGAACATACAAGATTATATACAAAGTAGATAAAAAGTGAATTCAGAGGAGAATGCATCCCAATGGGGGATGGGGAAGGGGACAGGAAAGGTCTTCTGCAGAAAGTGGAGCTTGAGCCAACTCTTGAAAGAAAACATGGCAACCAAGAGGCATAAATGAGGAAGATCCATTCCAGCATGAGGGATTCCATGAAGATGGAAGATGGAGATCATGATGTCTGAAATGAATTTACACATAAAATGGAAAAGGTTAAAAAAATGTACTAGAAAACATAATACTACATGTCATTTTCTTTTTTTTTTAACATGGTTGGTTTTTTATTTTATTATTATTGTTATTATTTTGCTGAAGCAATTGGGGTTAAGTGATTTATCCAATGTCACACAGCTACTAACTATTTAATGTCTAATGCCAGGTTTTGAACTCAGATCCTCCTGACTTCAGGAGTGGAACCTTATTCACTGCACCATCTATCTGCCCCTAATATATCATTTTCAAGAAACATATTTGCTATATAAAAATTAATACAGAACTAAAATAAGGAATCATAACAAAATGTATTGTGCCTAAGGTGAAGTAAAAAACAAAAGAAGGGTAGCAATCATGAACTTAGATAAGGTACCAGTAAAAATAGAAATCATTAAAATAGAAAACTATAAAAGACTTGAAGGCATGGTAGATAACTAATATCACTAATTAATATGTATATGCCGAGTGGCATAGCATCTAATTACCTAAAAGAAATATTAATCAATTTTCAGGAAAAATGTGAGAAGGAAGAGGGTTTAGCAGTATCAGTTTTCACATGGTATTACAAGGCAGTAATTATAAAAATTGGTCTGGTTCAAACAAAATTAGAAGGAAAGCAGAAAATGAGGGGAAAATTTTTTTTATAGTATCTCTAAATAAAAGCCTCTTTTCTCAAATACAGAAGTAAATTAAATTTATAATAATATAAACCATTCCTCAATTGATAAATCAGGGTCAGAGGATATGAACAGACAGTTCTCAGACAAAGAAATCAAAGCTATCTATGGTCATATAAAAATGTCTTAAATCACTATTGATTAGAAAAATTCAAATTATTGTGTTTCCTTTCTCTGATTTTCTTTTTTTTTTCTTGTAGATAGGATTTTTCTTGACAACTTGTCAAGTATTTTAACATTATTAACATATAGTGGACTTCCTGCCATCTAGGGGAGGGGAGGGGACTGGGAGTAATATTTGTAATGGAAAGCTTTGTAAAGATCAATGCTGAGGAATTACCCAAATAAATACAAATAAAAAGCTTTAATAAAAAAAAGAAAAATGCAAATTAAAATAACTATGGTGCCATCTTAGAACTATCAAATTGACTAATATGACAAAAAAAGAAAGCGATGCATGTTGGAGGTGATATGGGAAAACTCAGTCACTAATGCACTATTGTTACAGTTGTGAACTGATCCAAGCAGTAAAGAGAACAATCTGAAAATATATCCAAAGAGCTATAAAACTGTGCATGCCCTTTGATCCAGCAATGCCTGTAGCTCAAAGATACCCAAAAGTCTGTATTCCAAAGAGATTTAAAAAGGGAATGGGAAGGACCTGTTTGTACAAAAGTGTTTATACAACTCTTTTGTGGTAGCTAAGAATTGAAAATTGAGGGGAAGTCCATCAATTAAGAAATGACTGAACAAGTTGTATGTGATTGCAATGGAATACTATTTTACTATAAGAAATGATGAACAGGATGATTTCTGAAAAATGTGGAAAGACTTACATGATTTGATACAAAGTGAAGTAATCAGACCCAGGAGAATATTGTACACAGTAAGAGTAATATTCTCTGATGAAGAATTGTAAACAACTTAGCTATTCTCAGCAATAAAATGATCCAAGACAATCCCAAAAGACGTATAGAAAATGCTATCCATCTCCAGAGAAAGAATTGATGTTGTCTGAATACAGATCGAAACATACAATTTTCCCCTGTTTTTCTTCTCTCCCTTCCTTCCCTCCCTCCTTTCTTCCTCCCTTTTCCCTTCTTCCCTTCTTCCCTCCTTCCTCCTTTCTTTCTCCTTTCTCCCTCTTTTTTTTCTTCCTTCCTTCCTTCCTTTCATTCCTTCTTTCCATCTTTTCTTTCTTTCTCTCTTTCTTTCTTCCTTTTCATATAATTTATATCAGATTGTTTCATGTCTTGGGGAGATAGAATTTGGAATGCAAAACTTTAAAAAGCAATTTAAAAACCAACAAATATTAAAGTTTGTTTTTATATATAATTGAGGGGAAACAAAAAATTATTTTAAGAGAACTTATCTAATCACCATGTTTTATGGATAAGGAAACCTGTACTGAGAATCATCAATTCAAAAAGCATTTATTAAGTGCTTACTATATACCAGGTACATAGGTGGCAGCTAAGTGGCACAGAGAGCTGGGCTAGAGTCAGGAAGACTCATATGCTTGAATTCAAATGTGGCCTCAGACACTCAGAAATGGCAAATCACTCCAGTATCTTTGCCAAGAAAAACCCAAATGGGATTGTGAAGAGTTGGACACAACTAAAATGATTTGATAACATGTGCTAGGTACTGGGCATACCTGGGCAAAAAATAAATAATCTATATCTTACAGAGGTTTATTTTCTACCAGAGAAAAACAAAATTTATATTGGCAAGAAAACACTATACACACACATGTGTGTGTATATATATATGTATGTATATGCATATATATATACACACATATATATGTACATGCTGGTCTGTGCTCTCCATACCTACTATTTATGTGCATACATGAATTCACACATAAAAATCAAGTATGAAGAGCACATATTTCCATGTAGCAGGTTGTAAATAATGTGGGTCCACATTTAACAATGTATAATAGAATCTGGGCTTTTACTACACTAATCGGTAAATCACCCAGCCTAAGTCTGACACTTGACTTATTGGTATCTATTTAATTTTGTTCTCCCAAGCTTTATAATGATCTTAGGGTGTAATTGAATAATTTATCTGCCATTAATAAGCTTTCTTCTGGTTGTTCAGTCATTTCAATTGTGTTTAACTCTTTGCAACTCCTTTGGGATTTTATTGGCGAACATACTGGAATGGTTGGTCATTTCCTTTTCAGTTCATTTTAGAGATGAGGAAGCTGAGGCAAACAGGTTAAGTGAGTTGCCCAGGGTCACACAGCTAGCAAGCGACTGAGGCTAGATTTGAACTCAGGTCTTCTGAGTCCAGATTCAGCACTCCATCTGTCATACCAACTAGCTGCCCTTTCTTATTGGATAATTAATTAGTTTACAGCCACATCCCAGTTTATTAAATAGTAATACTTAATATTTAGTCATTTGAAAGATATATAATAATGTCTCTTCTGATGAGTTCATCAATTCCCACGAGTTCAGCTAACATCTCTATAACAGGTGATTCTAAGACATGTGTGCAATCTTAGTGTCTCTCCTGAGCACCTGATCCACATCAAGTCACTTTTTGGATATTTCAAACTGAATGTCCCATAGGCATCTCAAACTCAACATATAACGGGAACAAGCATTTTCAAAGTCCCTACTGTGCACCAGACACTGTGTTAAATGCTAGGGATACAAAGAGAGGCAAAAAAGTTCTTGCTTTCAACTTGTTTATAGTCTAATGACAGATTCCAACGTGCAAATAAATAAATATCCATGTATATTACACATATTATATATGTATATATGTATATGATAAATTAGATCATCAACAGAAAGAAGAACAAGAAAGGTTTCTTTCAGATGGTGGGATCTTAAGTGAGCCTTGAAGAAATCCAAGGAAACATGAGTCAAAGATGAGCCAGAGGAAAATTCTAGGCATGTGGGACAGCCCATAAAAATGCCTGGAGTTGGAAGATGGAGTGTTTAGAACAAGAAAGAGCCAGGAGACCACTGCAGCTGCATTGGAGAGGGTCCAGAGGGGAGGAAGATATAAGAAGACTAGAAAGGTGAGAAGGGAGCAGGATATGGAAGCTTTACAAGCCAGACAGAGGATGCTGGAGTTGATCCTGGAGGCAACAGAGAGTCACTGGAATTTATTCAATAGAAGAAAAACATGGTTAGAACACAGATCGATTTGACAGAAGAATGGACGATGGACTGCAATGAGGAAGATGAAGCAAGGAGACTGATTTGAAGATTATTTCAATAGTCCAGATGTGAGATGCTGAGAGCATGCACCAGGATGGTAGTAGTGTCAGTGGAGAAAAGGGCATATTCACGAGAGATTTTATATAGGTAGAACCAACAGGGCTTGGCAACAGAGGAGATATGAGGGATGAGAGAAAAGGAAGAGTCAAGAATAAAGCATGGACTGGGAGCCTAGTGACTGGGGAAGGTGCCCTTAACAGTTATAGGAAAGGTAGGAAGAAAAGAAAATGAACTCAGTTTTGGGCACTACAAATTTATGATGTTTATGGAGTATCCAATTCAAGATGTTCAACAGACAGTTGAAGGTATGATTCTAGAGACCAGGAGAGAGGTAGGACTGAATAGGTAGCCTTAGAAACCATAACCATCCTCATTATCTAGCTCTCTTAAAACCCTCTCCTCTTCTGAATTACCTACTACTTTTGAAGGTACCACCATCTTCCCAGTCACTCAGTTTCAAAGTCTTAATGTCATCCTCAATTCTTCATTCCCATTCATCCACCAAGAAGTGCTATCTAGTGCCTAATCTTTTTTCTATTTCCATACCATCTCTCATGCCCTCTTCTACCCTCATATAGCCACCACCTTCATTCAGATCTTTGTCACCTGGATCAAGTCTCTCCCTTCCCCAGTTTATACTCTCTCAGTTCTTTTTTTTTTCCTGAGGCAAACTATGGTTAAGTGACTTGCCCAGGGTCACACAGCTAGGAAGTGTTAACTGTCTCTCAGTTCTTAAAGCACAGGTTCCATGCTCATCATCTCTTACACACACACACACACACACACACACACACACACACACACACACTCAATATATGTGTAAGATCAAACATAATCTCCTCTGTTTAGTGTTAAAGTTCTTCATAACCCAGCTCTTCCCTCCCCTCCAGTTTTCTCACACTTAACACTGCTCTAATTGCACATTCTAGTTCTACTGGCTTACTTGCTGCCCCTCACACATGACCCTCCATCTCCATATATTTTCATTGACTGTGGCTCAATGGAAGGTTCTGCCTCTTTATTCCTGCCTCTTCCAATTTGTGACTTCCTTGAGGACTCAGTTTAACCATTATTCTTTTTTTTTATCTCTCAAAGAGCTTACATTTTATTAGTAGGGACATATGCAATAGGTTTTCAGATTAATTCAGGATATATATATATATACATATATACATACACACAAAATGATGGGGGTGACTGTAGTGGAGGGTCTAACAATTGGAAGAATCCGGGAAGAAGATAGCATTTGATCTGAACTTTGAAGGAACACTATGATTTCATGGTTCACACACGTAGCAGCATCTTTTGTTTCATGAAGAAATGTCCCTTGTCTTTGATCCCTTCTCTTTCTTTTTTTTTCTTTTAATAAAGCTTTTTATTTACAAAACATATGAGTGATTTTTCTACATTGACCTTTGCAAAAACTTTTTTTTTCCCAAGCTTTTCCCCTCCTTCCCCCCACCCCCACCCCTAGATGACAGGTAATCTAATACATGCTAAATAGGATAAATTATATGACAAATACAATACATGTATACATATCTATACAGTTATCTTACTGCACAAGAAACATGAGATCTAGAAAGAGGAGAAGAAAAAAACAACCTAAGAAGGAAAACAAAATGCATGGAAATATTCATAGAAAGCGTTAAACTGCTGTGTTGTTAACCATTATTCTTTACAAGTAGCCTTCCCAAGTCCAGCCCCTTCCCCAACTCCCTCCAAAATTACCTTGCATCTATAATGCAGGAATCTTTTATGTATTTAATTGTTTATACATATCTCCTCCACTAGAATATAAGCTCTTTGAGGGTAGGGATTGTTTTTGCCTTTCTTTGTATTCCCAGTATTTAACATACTGTAATATGTTGTTTGGTTGTTTGAATCATATCTGACTCTTCATTATCCCATTTTGAGATTTTCTTGACAAAGACACTGGAGTGGTTGACCATTTCCTCCTCCAGCTTATTGAACACATGAGGAAACTGAGGCAAATAAGGTTTAGTGACTTGCCTAGGGTCACCCAGCTAAAAAGTGTCTCAGGTTGTTGTTTTCTTAAGCAGAAATATTGGAGTGGTTTGCCATTTCCTTCTCCAACCTAATTTGATAGGTGGGGAAACTGGGGCAAATAGAGTGAAGTGATTTGCCTAGGGTCACAAAGTTTAAAAGTGTTTGAATCAGATTTAAACTTAGGTCTTTTTGACTCCAGGCCTGGTATTTTATCCGCTTTGCTACCTAATGTCTATTGATTGATTGCTGAACTAGAAAAACCTCCTTTCTCACTAATTACTATTATTTAGTTATTCTTAGATATGCAACAAAATTACTGAATATGTATAATTTATTAGCAAATGGAATCTATACTGAACATAAACATTTATGAAGAAAATACTCTCTGACTTCATTTTCCTAAAGCAATGTCAACTATAATCTCTCTTCAGAATTCTAGGGGTACCCAAGGGACAGTAAGCTAGCTCTTTCTCTCTAAAACTATTAGTTGAAAAAAAAATAAAAATGAAACTATTAATTAGAGTTCCCATTCTTAGTATGTCCCCTCCCACTGTTAAATGCAGTTCCAGTTAACCAACCAATATCAATTCGCTTTTATAAAAGTTTATTTTAAAGATATAGTAATAATTAGAAATACAACATCTTCAAGATATACTCTTCCCAACTGGGAATAATAGTAGGCTCAAACTTAGTGCATTATTTTTTTTACTCAGCATTAATCCCACCAAGTATGAGTCAAAATATGGCATTGCATTGCTTGACTCAATTATAACTGGCTTGATCTGAAGATCACTAGCTGGTGTCTCATAAATGATTGGGCACAAAATCCAGCATGGACTCCATTTCCATACCTCCAGGATCTCACGTGGCTTACTCTCCTGACCTTTAGAAGCTTCCAAGGTTGTTTTCTACAGATTAATATCCTTCACCAAAAAATGAAAGAGCAAAAAGTTGGGGCTCATATTCATTGATCATATATTAGCCTCAGGAGGAGAGAACCTGAGATCTTTGTCCTTACTGAATTGTCCTTGTCTTGACATCATCAGCCAGGAAGAAGTCACAGGAAAAGGAAATTTGAAGAAAGAGGAGAACAAGGCGAAGAAGACTTCCATTCAATCACTAAATATGCATTTATTAAGTGCCTAGTATACACCAGGAAGCTGGGGTGCTGTGGAAGAGTGAGTGCTGGACCAAGAGGTGGGAAGCTTCCTCTTCCTGAATTCAAATCTGACCTCAGACACTTACTAGTTGTGTGACCTCTGGGCAAGTCACTTAACCTTGTTTGCCTCAGTTTCTTCACAGAAGGAAAATGCAAACCATTTTAGTATCTTTGACAAGAAATCTCCAAATGAGGTCACAAAGAGTAAGACATGACAGGAATGACCAAACAATGTATACCAGGCAGTTTACTAAATGCAGGGGATACAAAGAAAAGCAAAAAGCAGTTCCTGCTCTCAAGGAGCTCAAATTAAAATGGAACAGCAAGCAAATAAGGTATATATAGGATAAAAAGAGGGAAGGCACTAAAATTAGCACCTTTTGAATGGATTGAGGCTGAGCAATTGCAATCAAAGGGATTACTCTTTCATATGGTCAGTTGTCTAGAACAGTTAGCCAAAGTGTACCCCATGGAGTTGTGAACTGATCTAACTATTCTGGAGAGCAATTTGGAACTGTGCCCAAAGGGCTATAAAACTGCACATACTCTTTGATCTAGCAATATGACTACTGGGTCTATATTCCAAAGAGATCAAAATGGGAAAAGGGCCCACACGCACAAAAATATTTATAGCAACTCTTTTTTTTTATAGTGACAAAGAATTGGAAATTGAGGGGATGCCCATCATTTGGGGAATGGCTGAACAAATTGTGGTATATCAATGTAATGGAATACTATTGTTTTATAAGAAATGGTGGACAGGCAGATTTCAGGAAAACCTGGAAAGACTTACATGAACTGATGCTGAGTGAAGTGAGCAGAACCAAGAGAACATTGCACACAGTTACAGAAAGATTAAGTGATGATCCAGAAAGAAATCTGTGGGGGCTAAATATGGATCACAGCATAGTATTTTCACCTTTTTTGTTGTTGTTTACTTGCTTTTTTCTTTCTAATTTTTTTCCCTTTTGGATCTGATTTTTCTTGTGCAGCATTATAAATGTGAAATTATGTTTAGAAGAATTGCACATGTTTAACATATATTGGATTCCTTGCTATCTAGGGGAGGGGTGGGAGGAAGGGAGAGAGAAAAATTCAAAATGTAAGATTTTGCAAGGGTAAATGTTGAAAACTATCTTTGCATATATTTTGAAAATTAAAAGCTATTATTTAAAAAAAAGCTTAAGTAATGACCAACAATGAAAGACTTGACTCTTCTTAGCAATACAATGATCCAAGACAATTTCAAAAGACTTATGATGGAAAATGCCATCCACATCCAGAGAAAGAACTATGGAAGCAGATAGAAGCATACTGTTTTCATTAAAAAATTTTTTTGTTTCTTTTTTCTTTCTCGTGATATTTCCCTTTTGTTCTGATTCTTCTTTCACAACGTGACTAATATGGAAATATGCTTAACATGATTATACATATATAGCCTATATCGTATTACTTGCTATCTTAGGGAGAAGAGAGAAAAAGGAAAATTTGCAAGTCAAAATCTTACAAAAATGAATATTGAAAATTCTCTTTATAAGTAATTGAAAAAAAATGCTGCTAAGTGCAAAAAGTGCACCCCAAATCTTTCCAAGCTATTTATCATGACTTCCAAAAAGGAGTCTTCCCTGGGGGAAATGCATTTTGTACATATTTATAAAGATTGGGCTTGGTGATTCTTCCTCCATTATATATATATGAATTATTTACGATATTTTGATTATGGCCAGTGTCATGGATCCAATTTCCTCCAACCTCCAATGTTGTCATGGTTGACTCCTCTTCACTTGTCTGAAAATCCTGTATTATTATACTCAGTGTCTCTTAGGAGATGAAATAGAATCTCTAAATTTTCTTCATAAACTAAAGCTGAACACAGCTTTCTTTAAAAAGTCTCTCATCTGAATTGTCTCATATTTATAAAAATTCAAGCCCTTCTCAAATCAATAAATGGTCAAAGGATATGAACAGACAATTTTCAGAGGATGAAATTAAAACTATTTATAGTCATATGAAAAAGTGCTCCAAATCACTATTGATCAGAGAAATGCAAATCAAGACAACCCTGAGGTACCACTACACACCTGTCAGATTGGCTAAAATGACAGGAAAAGTTAATAATAATGTTGGAGGGGATGTGGGAGGGCTGGGACACTGATGCATTGTTGGTGGAGCTGTGAACGGATACAGCCATTCTGGAGAGCAATTTGGAGCTATGCTCAAAAAGTTATCAAACTGTGCATACCCTTTGACCCAGCAGCATTTCTATTGGGCTTATATCCCAAAGAAATCATAAAGGAAGGAAAGGGCCCCACATGTGTAAGAATGTTTGTGGCAGCCCTTTTTGTAGTGGCTAGAAACTGGAAATTGAATAGATGCCCTTCAATTGGAGAATGGCTGAATAAATTATGGTATATGAATATTATGGAATATTATTGTTCTGTAAGAAATGACCAGCAGGACGATTTCAGAGAGGCCTGGAGAGACTTGCATGAACTGATGCTGAGTGCAATGAGCAGAACCAGGAGATCAATATACATAGCAACAAGACTATACGATGATCAGTCCTGATGGACATGGCTCTCTTCAACAATGAAATGTTTCAAACCACCTCCAATTGTTCACTGAAGAAAGCCATATACACCCAGAGAGAGGGATGTGAAATGTGGACCACAACATAACATTCACATACTCCTTGATTGATGTTTGCTTACATTGTGTTTCCTTTATCTTATATATCTTTTGTGTAGATAAGATTTTTCTTGCACAACAATGATAAGTTTGGAAATATGTATACATATATTCAATTTCTTAAGTATTCTAACATAATTATCATGTAGTGGATATCCTGTCATCTAGGGGACGAGTGGGGAGTTGGGGGGAAAATTTTGTAACAGAAAGCTATGTAAGGGTTAGTGTTAAAGAATTACCCACACATATGTTATGCAAATAAAATAAAATTAATTAAAAAAATAAAAAGTCTCTCATCTCCTTTATTTTTAAGATAGCATTCTTTTCAGAGGAAATTATTTTGTCAGCTTCTCAAACTGCCACTCTTAAAAATATCCTTTAATAGTTTGTAGATATGTGTAGGTCAATGACCCCAATTCAACACACACACACACACACACACACACCACATTGCCGGTGCTTTTCCTCTTAGATCACCTCCCATTCACATATATAGTGATTGTTTGTACATTTGCTTCACATGTTGTCTCCTCTATTAGAGCTCCTGAAGGCCAGGGGTCATGCTTTTGCCTTCCTTTTTATCCCCAGTATTTGCTGGGAAAGGGAATAAAGCATTTCTACAGCATCTGCTAAGTATGTTCCAGGCACTATGTTGCTAAGGGGTAACAAACATCTTATTTGCTTTATATAGTGCCTAGTTTAGTAAGCTCTTACTTAATGCCTGTTGTTCAACCGAATGAATCTAAAAGGAGAAGTAATGAACATTAAGTAATTTTCTCAATTGACTATTCATAGATTCTCAATAATTAAATAGATAAAACAAACACAAAATACACACATACTTTTTCCCTGACTGTCACATCAATCCATTTCTTCAGTTGACTTTTATAATGGTCAATACAAAACTGGTTTTCTCAACATTTTATGTGAGCTTTGTTTGCCTCTCTGTCTCTCTGTCTCTGTCTCTGTCTCTGTCTGTCTGTCTGTCTATCTGTCTCTCTCTCCCTCTCTTCTACTGGAACATAGCACTTTGAAGGTACTTAAAGCTTTTTTCATTCCTATCAAGTTCTTTAAGCTGCCGTAACAATATCTGTAAGTTCTTTGAGAGCTGTATTTGAAAGAAAGGTCATATTTCTCCTCATAGCCAAGAATATCCAGTTTCTTGAAAGTAATTTGTTGTCAAGTTGTTTTTCACTCATATCTAACTTGTGGAAGCAAGTGGGTACCAGGCTGCTTAAGGAGAGATAAAACAGCCAAAGTGGGAAACAGAGCATGGCAGAGAAGTTCAGAGTGAAACAAAGCCCATGAATCAAGCATATAAGTGGTGTAGTGGATAGAATACTGAGCTTGGAATCAGGAAGACTCATCTTTATGTGCTCAGAACAGGCTGGGCAAGTCACTTAACCCTGTTTACCTCATCTGGAAAATGAGCTGGGGAAGGAAAGGACAAACCACTACAGCATCTTTACCAAGAAATTTCCAAATGGGTTCAGGAAGAGTTGGACACAACGGAAACCCCACCCAAGCCCATGAGTGCACTTGAATGAGATACAGAGATATTTTATTTTATTTATTTATTTCAAAAATGAAAACACTAATAATCTTTTTTTTAAATGCATTAATAAAACATCAAAAAGTATAAAACATTACACAGAATTCATCAATAAATTATGTTGCTGAAGGAGTAACCACTTCTGCACTATCGTAATTTAGATTGTAGATGAGATAGGTCTAATTCTCATGAGACCAATTAACGGTTATATATTTAAGTGAGTTGACGTTATAAACTCACATCAGGCTTTTTGAAACTACACAGCTGCGGCTCTGAGCATCTCTTTCCTCAGCAGCTCTTTGCTGACTGAGCAATAAACTAAGTTTCAAGCATCTGAGAGAAACTGTTTCAACATAGCGGTTTCCTTTTGACTAAATTTTAACTGTTGAACTATCTCTAAAGGATTACTTATTA
This sequence comes from Myrmecobius fasciatus, assembly GCA_023553655.1. NCBI lineage: Eukaryota > Metazoa > Chordata > Mammalia > Dasyuromorphia > Myrmecobiidae > Myrmecobius > Myrmecobius fasciatus. The sequence continues at coordinate 127,936 of JAJPUD010004797.1, read as the reverse complement.
CTTTTTTTAAATGTAGGCTTTTAAGAAGGATGAGCCATATGTGCTTCTCTGGTCCTAAAATATGGACCTTCACTTGACACAGATAATACAATCCAAAATGAACATCAAATGTCTATTCTACAGATCCAGGGCTTTCTGAGGAAGCACAATAGGAGTTCTGGGTTGCTATTTCATATGTTAGATATTTGTTAATGCTTGCTTTGTTTTTTGTCTTTTATGTATTTCTTTTCAAGTGGAAAAAATGCATAGCTGTCCTAAATCTGGTATCAAAAAAAAATGTAGGCTTTTGCTTTAAGTGATTTTCTAACTTACATTTCAGTTGAAATCTTTCATTCAAGGTGCAGCTAGATGGCACAGTGGATAGAGCACCAGCCCTGAATTTGGGAGAACCTGAGTTCAAATCTGACCTCAGACACTTAACACTTCCTGGCTGTGTGACCCTGGGCAAGTCACTTGACCTCAATTTCCTCAGGTCCTCCCCCCTCCAAAAAAAAATCTCTCATTTGCTTGAACTCTTTCAAATTTAAGTAATTGGCTATCTATTCAGATAGCCAAGTTTGTTTATTATTTTCCTGCAAAGATGTATTAGCATTGTGTGTGTGTGCAAATGCCCACATGTAAGTGCAATTTTGCCCATGTAGATTATGTGTGTTTAAACAATCTGTCTTCATGCATCTTGAAAGGAAGCAAAAATCTCTAGACTCGGTTCCCTTTAACCATCTCCAAGGGAGATTTTGATTTCTTCCAGGAAGAAAAGCAGGGGGTTAAGGCTAAAGGCTAGTCACTCTTCTCTCCTTAGAGAGAAAGGGTACCAGGCCAGAGCTATATCTATCTACTCCCTCACATATTGTCTGACTCTGTGACTCCATTTGGAGTTTTCTTGGCAAAGATACTGAAGTGGTTTGCCATTTCCTTCTCCAGCTCATTTTATAGATGACAAAACTGAGGCAAAAAGGGCTAAATGACTTATCCAGGGTCTAACAAGTAGTAAGTGTCAGAGGCCAGTTTTGAACTCACAAAGAAACAAGTCTACACACAGCACTCTATCCACTATGGCGCCACCTAACTGCTCTGGAATCTGCCCCAGTCTAGGGCAGAGCTTCCTAAACTTTTCCCAGTTGTGAGCTGTTTTTGCCAGGGAAATTTTTACGTGACTCTAGCTATATAGGCATACAAAATAGATATACAAATCAAAATTTACTGATAATAAATTATAAATAAATTTATTTTAAAACAATTCTTTGGTATAATTTTACCATTTATTAAAGATGAAAACAATTTTGCATGCTAATTGGATAGATGTGCTTATCTATTTTTACATAAAGAATTAAATCTTGGGGGAATATTTGATACCTTTTACTATTGCCAAAGTTTTTTACAAACCTGAACATTCACTATATGACCCTATATGGGGCTGCAATCCACAGGTTAAGAAACTTTGGTGTCGGGCAAATATTTTTTAGAATAAAGGAATGCTCTTCCTTCATGGGAAAGGAGTACCCCAAACTATATATTTAAGGCTTGATTTCCTTTCCACCAGGCCCCAGTTCCACAGTGATGTAGCCAATGGCAAAAATAATGACAACAACAAAAATGTATCCAAACAGCTAGCAAACAGAAATCTATGAAAATATACAGATGAGAATATATAGCAAATAATATAAAGTGAATAATCTCTCCCAGTATTAGAGACATAACTAAACTAAACCAAAAGAGAGAGTCTGAGAGATCACCCAATGGGAAATTCCCCAAAGTCTTTACTGTAGTAAGTTGGGTTTAGGCACATGATTGAAAAGATTACAATTTCATAATTTCTTTTGATACTTTATACTGTTCTATTTTTATGCTCTGATTCTACCCCCTAAAATCAGGAAGCTCCTATGAATTTTTAGTCCAAAAAGAGAGATAATTTTACATTAAACAAATCTATTTCCATTTTTTAAATAGTAATAAAGATTTACATCTTACAATCAGAAATATATGTTACTGTCATCAATTATCATTAGCACTGTCAGATACTTTCCATAATTATAATTGGTATTTACACAGAACTTAAAGCTTTACAACTATTATCTCCTTTTTATCCTCACAAAAACCCTATGAAGTGGATGCTCATGTTATCCCCATGCTACAGATGAAGAAACTAAGGCAGACTGGAATTGTTACCTACTTAGGGTCACATAGCTAATAAGTATCTCAGGCTAGATCTGAATTGTGATCTTCCTGAATTCCCAGTCTACTGTTCTATCCATTGAGCCATTTGGCTTTGGGATGAACTTTGTAGAGGGGGGATTTCAAGAGACAGAGGTGAGAAGGAACAGTTCAGGCATAGGAAAGAGCCTATTGAAAGATGATTTTAAACAATCAAATCACAGTGTTTACTTACTCCAAGACAAAATCTTTTGTTCCATCATATTATTCTGCTTCCCCATACTAGCAAAGACTATTATAGACTTGTAGGGTCTCTGAATTAAAAGAGTCTTTAGATATTTTCTAGTCCAACCTTACTTTCTACATAGGAATTGCTTCTATAGAATCCCAAATTGCTGGTCATCCAGTTTATATATGAATACCTTCAGAGATGGAAAACTCACTAAATGTCCAAAGAACTCTAAATCTCTCCTCCTCCCACCTCTATTTCTGAGAGTGGAAACTTTTTCACCTCAGAAATTTTTGCATGACCCCAGGTATATAAATATATAAAATAGGTATGCAGATCAAATTGTGCATATGCATAATCATAATTTTGCAACCTTCACATTAAGTTGCAATGCTTCAGAGAGGGTCATGAGCCATAGTTTAAGAAAATGGGATCTAAAGCAATAGAATCTGTCACATTGAACAACTTAGTTTCTTTCTTTAAATATGTATACTTTTTAGTAGTAATATTTCTCCCGGAGACATGGTACAAGGTCTTGCATTATCCCAAAGAATTCAATAAGCCAGAAGGTTTTCCTTCACTTTGCTTACAGTTTTCCTTACTTTTCCATCCTTTGTAAAGGATTCAGGAATCTCACTAGAGTAGTTGGAAAGGATGCAAATCTGATCAGATGCCACTGATTTATCTTTTGAAATGCTAGTGTCACCCTGGTTTAGACTCATCATTTTGCAGCTTTGATAAGGTTCCATAAGGGATTAAATAAACCAACTCTCAGAGGATACTCTGTCTCCTTAATAACTTTTTAATAAACCCTTACTGGATTTATTTCTATCTGGCCAATGTGATTGAGTTTTAGAAAAATATAGAAAGACTTACATAAAATAATGAGTAGAATGAGCAGAACCAAGAGAATGTTGTATGCAATAGCAGCAATATTGTTCAAAGAACAATTGTGAATAATTGAGTTATTCTGAATATTAGAAATACTAAAATTTACTACAAAGTGCCTATGAATGAAGATGCTATCCAACCTGAAGGAAAGAACTGATGAATAAAAGTATGCATGGTATGGTTTCTATAGATGTAGATGTAGATGTAGATAGATATAGATATACATCCATACTATACATTCATGAGAGAGAGAGATAGAGAGAGAGTGTGTGTGTGTGTGTGTGTGTGAGAGAGAGAGAGAGAGAGAGAGAGAGAGAGAGAGAGAGAGAGAGAGAGAGAAAGAGAGAGAGAAAGAGAGAGAGAGAGAGAGAGAGAGAGGAAGAGAGAGAGAGAGAGAGAGAGGGAGAGAGGGTAACCTCTAATTCTCTAATGTATGGTGAGAAGGGAGGGAGGGAGACAGTTCAGAATTTAAAATTTAACAAAAGAAAGAAGGAGGGAAGGAAGGAAGAAAGGAAAAAAAGAAGGAAGGAAGGAGGGAAGAAAGGAAGAAAAAGGGAGGGAAGGAGGAAGGAAGGAAGGGAGAGAGGAAGAGAAGGAGGGAGGAAGGATGGAAGAGAGGGAAGGAGGAAGGAAGAAAGCTCATGACTCTACTCATTGCTCCATTCCATGATTGAGATAGTTTTCATTTTTAGAAAATGGTCCCCTTTATTTAAATGAAACCTGCCTTCTGTTATTTATACCTATTGGTCCCTGTTTCATTCTTTGAGGCAATTCAGAACAAATCTATTCATTCTTCTACATGATAATTCTACATAATAATTTAGTGATTTGAAACAGTCTTCATGTCCTTCTTAAGTCTTCTATTCTCCACACTGGGTCTCCAATAACATCCATCATTCTGTATTTGATAGTTCCTAGATCCTTTATTTTCCTGGCTGTTATCCTCTGGATACACTTAGTTTGTTAATCATTCAATTCTCTGGTTCATTGTGCCCACCCAGTTAAAACCTGTGTTTGTCAGTTTGGGTCCCTTCAGGAGTAACCACCATAAAAAACTGGAAAGTAAGTAAATGCCCATCAACTGGGTAATGGTTAAATAAGTTATGACATATGAAAATAATGGAAAATTATTATTCTATAAAAATGAGAAATAAGATGATTTTATTTTATTTAAAAAATTTATTAAAGCTTTTTATTTTCAAAACATATGCATGGATAATTTTCAACATTGACCCTTGCAAAATCTTATGTTTCAAATTTTTTCTCTCCCTTCCCCTCACCCCCTCTCCTAGATGACAAGTAATCCAATATATATTAAACATATGAAATTCTTCTATATATATTTTCACAATTATCATGCTGCACAAAAAAAATCAGATCAAAAAGGAAAAAAATGAGAAAGAAAACAAAATGTAAGCAAACAACAACAAAAAGAGTAAAAATGCTATGTTGTGATCCATACTCAGTTCCCACAGTCCTCTCTCTGGGTTCAGGTGACTCTCTTCATCACAAGACCATTGGAACTGACCTGAATCATCTCACTGTTGATAAGAGCCAGGTCCATCAGAATTGATCATCATATAATCTTTTTTTATTAAAGCTTTTTATGTTCAAAACATATGCATGGATAATTTTTCAACAGTGTCTCTTGCAAAACCTTATGTTCCAATTTTCTCTCTCCCTTTTTCCCATACTCTCCCCTAGATGGCAAATAGTCCAATATATGTTAAACATGCTAAAATATATGTAAAATCCAATATATGTATACATATTAATACAATTATCTTGCTGCACAGAAAAAATCAGATTAAAAAGGAAAAAAAATTAGGAAGAAAACAAAATGCAAGCCAACAACAACAGAGTGAGAATGCTATGTTGTGATACATACTAAGTTTTCACACTCCTTTCTCTGGGTGTAGCTGGCTCTCTTCATCACAAGACTATTGGAACTGACCTCAAACATCTCATTGCTGAGAAGAGCCATGTCTCTACAAAGATACAAAGAATTAATCTTTGTATAATTTTGTTGTTGCCATGTACAATGATCTTCTGGTTCTGCTCATTTCACTTAGCATCAGTTCATGTGAGTCTCTCCAGGTCTCTCTGAAATCATTCTTCTGGTCATTTCTTACAGAACAATAATATTCCATAACATTCATACAACAAACTTATGCAGTCATTCTCCAACTGATGGGCATCCATTCAGTTTCTAGTTTCTTGCTACTACAAAAAAGGGCTGCACATATGGTTGATTTTTGATCTATTTTCCTCTGGCCTTTTATTGCATGTAATTTTTATTGCATCATAATCTGAAAAAATGCATTTACTATTTCTGTCTTTCTGCATTTGATTTTGAGGGTTTTATGTCTAAATACATCATCAATTTTTGCATAGGTTCCATGTACTGCCAAGAAAAAAGTCTATTCCTTTCTGTCTCCATTCAATTTTCTCCAAAGGTCTATCATACTTAACTTTTCTAGAATTCTATTTACCTCCTTAACTTCTTTCTTATTTATTTTGTGATTCAATTTATCTAGCTCTGAGAGAGCAAGGTTAAGATCCTCCACTAGTGTGGTTTTGCTGTCTAATTCTTCTTGCAGCTCTCTTAACTTCTCTAGGAATTTGGATGCTATACTACTTGGTGTAGATATGTTTAGTGTTGATATTACTTCATTATCTCTGGTACCCTTTAGCAAGATGTAGTTTCCTTCCTTATCTCTTTTAATTTGATCTATTTTTGCTTTTGCTTAATCTGAGATCAGGATTGTTACTCCTGCTTTTTTTTTTTTACTTCAGCTGAAACATAATAGATTCTGCTCCAGTCTTTTACCTTTACTCTGAATGTATCACTTTGCTTTAACTGTGTTTCTTGGAAATAACATATTGTCTGATTCTGGCTTTTAATAGTCTGCTGTTTCCATTTTATGGGACAATTCATCCCATTTACATTCACAGTTAAAATTACTAACTCTATATTTCTCACCATCTCATTTTCTCCAAGTTATACTTTTTTCTTCCCTTTCCCCCTTTCCATCCTACCCAGTATTTTACTTCTGACTTCCATCTCCCTCAAACAGCCCTCCCCTTTTACAACCCTTCCCCCTTTCTTATACTTTCTTTCTACTTCTATACTACTTTCTATACTACTCTTTCTACTTCTGTTCTCTCTTCTATTAGTCTGTCCCTTTCCTTTCTCCTTTCCCCTTCTACTTCTCTATAGAATGAGACAAGTTTCTCTGTGAAGCTAAATATGTCTGATATTCTCTCTCTGAGCCAAATCTGATGAAAGTAAGATTTATACAATGCTCATCCCCCTCCCTTCTTTCCCTCAATTGTAATAGGTATTTTTGCCTCTTCATGAGATATAATTTACTCCATTTTAACTTCATTTTCCTCTTCTTCCAGTATAATCTCCTTTCCTTCTCTAGTTTCTTTTTATATCATCACAGTAAAATCAAATTATATTTGTACTTTCTAAGTATACTTATAACAGAGATACAGATTTCAAGAGTTAAACATATCATTTTCACATATAGGGAAGTAAACCTTTTAACTTTTAAAAGAAATGAGAGCCTTGTGAAATGGGGACCAACTTATATCACTCTTTGGGGCTTCATCTGGAGATGATTTGCCTTTAGTATCATCAGGGTTTGAAGTCTGTTCTCTGTTTCCATAAAAACTATCTATAGTTCTTTTTGCTTTTTTGCTCATTTTTAAAATGTTGAGGTCTGCTCTTAGGGCAAAGGGGAGATTGTTCCAAGCTTTCTCTACAAGAACACTATCCTGGGCTGGTGCTGCTGACTTCTTTCTGGTGCTGGATAGGCATGGTCAAATCCCACATTATTCTGGGGTTCAGAGGCTCACCTTTTGCCTTTTGTATTTGTAATGGATGTCTCACAGCTAATGTGCTTATCCACTGGCTTCTAACCAGGACACAGTAGCCAACACTGCTGTATTTTGGCTAAGAGCCTCCTGGTAGATTCCCTGGTGTGGATGGCACACCATCCTGGGTCCCTATGCTGTGCCTGTGCTCGGCCACTTCCTCCCACCCCCCTGCCATTGCCTGATTAAAACAGATCTTTTCTGAAGTTCTTCCAAAATATCTTCTACTGGAAATTTCTTACACTTAAAATATTTATGGGTTCTGTCACTCCAAAACCAGTTCAGAGGCTTAATCTGGTGTTGATCTGAGGGACACCAGGAAGAGCTCAGATAAAGACCTGTCTACTCTCCATTATCTTGGCTCCACCCCCAACAAGGTGATTTTAGAAAGGCCTGGAACGATTTACATGAATTGATGCTGAGTGAAACAAGCAGAACCAGGAATATATCGTACACAAGAACAGCAATATTGTGCGATGATCAACTGAAAGAGTTGGTTCTTCTCAGTGAGGCAATGGGCCAAGGCAATCCTAATAAACTGGATAGAAAATGCCATCTGCATCCAGAGAGAGAACTATGGAGAATGAATGTAAATCAACACATGCTATGTTCACTTGTGTTTGTTTTTTCTCTTTTTCTTCTGTTTCTTTTTTCCTCTCTCTCTTGGTTTTTTCCTTTTTTTCTGATTTTTCTTTCCCAGCATAATTCATAAAAAAAATGTGTATCTTACAGAACAATAATATTGTTCTGTAACTAGGAAAATAAAGAAAATAATAAAACAGAGTAATCACCAGCTCTTCCTTGCCAACTCTCAGGCTTAGAAAGCTCAAAAGATATGCCCATTTTATTTAGTTGTAAGTTAAAAACAGAAAGGATTTCCGTTGGGGCCCACAGACAGCGATAGCAGGGGCAGAGTTCTGAGGACACTCGGAGGTGCATTCTGCCTGAGTCCGCCCTTCAGGAGGACGGGGATGGTATTGAGTATGCCTCAGTAAGAGGAAGAGCCTCCTCACCCCTGTTATACTGTGAATGGGGCTCCTCCCTCCTGGATCATGTGAAGTGGGTAAACAGGGACTAGTGAGGGGGCTTTTCCCTCCTGGACCACGTGGAGGAGGGGATTACTCTCCTGGATTATGTGGAGTAGGGGATTATATAAGAGAGTAAAAAAAGATGCCAGGGGCTCTATCTGCTTTAGGGAACTATCAGCATTGGGGCACTATCCACGCTTAGGGAGACTGCCAACACGTTGCCAGGTAACATCTAGCATTGCCATGTAATAGGGAATTTCAGTTTGTGATATCCTGAATAAACACAGACCTGCTGTGAGCCAGCCTTTGGTATCTCGGGTGTTCTGTGGGGATAATTCCCTGCTTAAGACAAGCAGGGCCAGAGACGTCCGAAGACCTGGGAAATAGGTAAGAAACCAGTTGACTCCTGTTGAGGTGAGCAATGGGGAGTCTGCCCCCGACTAGGAGAACAGTAGGTAGTTTAGGTCCCCCGCTGAGGTGGGCATGAGGGACTTAACGGATTTCTATCTGAGCCCACTGAAAATGAGGAGATACTCCCATTCAATGGAAGGCCAGTTCCCTTTTTTAATTTATTTTTTTTAAAGCTTTTTATTTTCAAAACATATGCACAGATAATTTTTCAACATTGACCCTTGCGTAGCCTTGTGTTTCAAATTTTCCCTTCCTTCTCCCCACTCTCTCCCCTAGATTGCAAGCAATCTAATATATGCTATACATTTAAAATATATGTTAAATCCAATATTTATAAATATATTTATACAATTCTCTTATTGCACAAGAAAAATCAGATCAAAAAGGAAAGAAAATGAGTAAGAAAGCAAAATGCAAGTGAAAAACATCAAAAGGAGTGAAAATATTATGTTATGATAGACATTCAGTTCCCACAGTCCTCTCTCTGGGTGTAGCTGGCTCTCTTCATCATAAGATCATTGGAGCCAATTACCTTTTTAAAAACCTAGTTCATCTGTAGGATTCATAACAATATATTTGGTGAGATTCCAGGAAAGGAAAAGAATAAAGCTTGCTCCTCCACACCAATCTTCACTTAGAAGGCTCCTTTCTAAGCCCTTTGAAGTTCCCTCTAGGCAATATGTGTCATTCTCAGATCAGTTATCTCTCAGCTCCCAATGGGGGATTATCCCTCTCAGATCCTCTTCATGGATGTCTGTAGCTCCTGGCACCATGAGAGCTCAATACTGTTGCCCACTCTCCAGAAGACGTCATTTAAGACCTTCTCTTGGGAACCAGCTCTTGAGCAGCTGGCCCATGTGGAGCGATAGATGGCCATAGAGCCTCAGTCAAAGGAGGACAGCTCCAAAAAGATCCCAACAGGCCAAAGTACCTTCATTCTTGTGAAACTGGCTGCTTCTGTATACATGAATACCACATTTTATACCATTCCACTCAAAAGAGATCTTCTCAGAGGAGGCTATCATCTTACAAGAGCAGATAAGTGATACAGTGAATAGAGTGCTAGACCTGGAGTCAAAAAAACCTGCATTCAAATCTGACTTCAGACATTAACTGTGTGATAATGGGCAAGTCATTTGATTCTTTTTGTCTCAGTTCCTCTTCTGTAAAAAGGGGGACACTTTTCAGAAGGAAATGGAAAACCCCTCCAGTGTCTTTGCCAAGAAAACCCCATGGACTTTGTTCAAGGGAGCCAATAAGTTGGACATGACTGAACAACTGAACAACAAACGTGGTACATTATCTCTAAAAATTGAATATAAATTCCTCAAGTACAGAGTTCTTTAAATTATGTCTTTGTACCCTCTGTGTCTGGCAAACAGTAGGTACTTCATAAATACTTATTGTTTGATAGATTGGAAATTATTATGTACCTATTCTCTTCTCCATATTGTCAGTCCCTTCAACTCATCTTCTTATGGCATGAAGTTGAGAGATTGCCCTTTCTGGTTACAAAATTCCCAAGTGATCATAAAACCTCCTCATGAAGACCTCCAGTAAGGCAGAGTGGTCTCCATTTGTTCATTCAGCCTGAATTTTTTGATATCAAAACTAATGAAAGGATTTACTTTGAAGTCACCAAAGTATTCCTCTTGTGGACCATGACAGTGATTTCATTGACAGGAGATACTCTGAATTAGGACTCACCCCATTTATATAATATACAGAAATACACTCCTATCTAAGGCCAGTTATTTTACTTTTGGAATTAGTTATCCAAATTGTGAGGAAGGTTTTCCTTCCATCAAGCTATCCTTTCCTAGAATCAGAATGACCTGAGTTCAAATCTTCCCTCAAACATATATAAGTTGTATGATCCTGAGCAAATAATTTCACCCTATTTGCCTCAGTTTCCTCATCTGTAAAATACACTAGAGAAGGAAATGGCAAAACACTGGTATCTTTGCCAAGGAAACCCCAAATGGGGTCATAGTCAGAAAACAACCCAACAACAAGAACAAAATCCTATCTTCTATCAGAAGTCTTTCCCAAACACCCTTTATGTCAGTGCCCTCTTTCTGTTTATCATCTTCAATTTATCTTGTATAGATCTTGTTTGTATTTAGTTGGCATATTGTCTTTCCCCCATCTTTGATTGGGAGCCACTTGAGGGCAGGGGCTGTCTTTTGCCTTTCTTTGTGCCCCCAGAGCTGTGCACAGTGCCTAGCACACAGTAGGTGCCTAATAAATGTTTGTTGATATGATTGACTAATTGGTCACCAGATCTTAAATCCATCTAACTGCTATTACCTACACCACATCTTTCCATCCACTCTCTCAGAACACCATCTACAAAGATATCTATGAAGAAATGGCTTTGCAATTAGCAGTGGTCATGAGACTAACCACACTGAAGAAATCATAGATATTACAAATATTCAAATGAAGTTGGAGGTAGACCGGAACCCTCTTGGGGAGAATTTTGTACTTTATCCTATAAGCAATGAAAAGCCACAGTTTTCTGAGCATATAAATTGTGGATGAATAAAATGAATTAGCTCTGTGGGCTCAGGTGGTGGTTATTGGTTCGGCGAGTGTGAAAACTAGAAGAGTTTTCACAAAGGAAGTGAAATAGATGTGGCTAGGAAGAAACACCTCCAGGAAATTCTAGCCCTCACAAGTTGACCAAAATAGAGAATATTGTGTGAAGATAAAAAGACTTAATTTCCTTTGGTTTGAATGTTGCCTTTGTGAACCAGGCTCAGATTTAGCACAGGAAAAAACAGCAGTGTGGAGAGATCATCTCCGGAGGTCCAGAGGGAGACTCCTGAGTCAGGGAGAGGGGCTGGGTCCCTGAAAGTCTTTCAAGATCAGAGCATTGCATATGGGAGCATGAAATGGGTCATGGTCATAGGTATCCATTAAGTCTAATGCTGGAAATAAAATTTTTGTCTTTAAAAATCTGCCCCTTACACATCTCTCCAGCCTTATCTTCAATCATTCCTCCAAGCAAATATTAAATTCCAGATTCACTTCCTTTGATCCATCTACTGCCCTGAACATTTTCACACAATGCCCTCTGCCAGAAATTCCTTCCTTTTCCTACCCATCTTTCAGTGCCAAACTAAAATCTCATCCAATTCACTGTGACCTCTCCAGGGAGGGTATGCTGTCAAATGTCTTACCTGCCTGCCCCCATATTTTATCTATCACTTTCTTTCCTTGCCCCATGTTTTAATAGTATTTTATTTTTCCAAATAGATGCAAAAGTAGTTTTCAATATTCACCTTTGTAAAACCTTGTGTTCCAAATTTTTCTCCCTCTTTTCCTTTTCTCCTCTCCCCAAGACAGCAAGGAATCTAATATAGGTTAAACATGTAATTCTTCCAAACATATTTCCATTTCTGCCATGATACAAAAGAAAAATCTGCCTCTATCACTTTCTTAAGCCTAGATAATCAGTAAAAAAATAAATCAAGCCCTAATTTGTACCATTTGCCAATTTCTGAGGTGCAAATGCTCACATTGAAAATTTAACCATCAGCTCTCCCTCCAGCACATCCCTTCCTCTCCTTCCTCAGACTTCCTGTAGAAGTAGTCACTAAAGATTAGAGCTGAGAGGGTCATTAGGACTTAGTACAACTACTTTCTACTTATGTAACACACTCATGGAACAAATCACTCCCTGAGCCTCAGTTTCCACCTCTGTAAATGGGAAGAAGGGGAGGAGAAAGTGGAGTAGATGATATCTAAGGTCTTTCCCAGCTCTAAACTCAAGATTAGTCTAGACCCCCCTTTTATAAAGGTCATCTCAGATTGGAGAAGGCAAATAGGCAAACAGAAAAGCTAAGTCAGGGACCTTTCCACTGTATGTGTTTGTTAATTTGTTCTACCATACAATCTTAAGGTACCACATGTCATTAATTCACTATATGTGTGTGTAAATATATATGTGGCTATATAAATTTATATGTGTGCATATATGTGCTCACATATAGGGATATCCATTATATATATACACACTATATATATAGTTCTCTATGGAAATAGATATTTGGGGGAATATATATATATATATTTGGATATAGACATATATGTACACACAAACATACATATTGTGTATATTTGTATCTATATGTGTATGTGAATAAATAGAAATGAGAGAAATAATTATTAATAACCAATTATTTTGGGAGATCCAGAATCTCTCTCTTTCTCTAAAATCCTCATTTCAAGGCTCAGCCTCTGAAGAATAGAAGTGATAATAGCAGAGAAGATTAACCTTCTCCTCAGACTAGGTATTGCTACCCCATCTAACCTTATAAAGAATTTAATCTAAAGTGAAACTCTAGACCCATCTTGCTCTCCTTTGGCTCAGGTTGGAGATAATAGTCCTAGAGGTGATAAATAACATGATCCCCATTTACATTACCCTAATTTCTCATTAGCCTAGTTCCACCTCTTATTATATTATTCATTCTCATTAATTGTTAACCAGCCAGGGGTAGCTAGGTGGTCAGTGGATATAGCACCAGCCCTGAAGTCAGGAGGACCTGAGTTCAGATATGGTATCAGACACTTAACATTCCCTAGCCGTGTGACCCTGGGCGAGTCACTTAACCTCAATTGCCTCAGCAAAAAGCAAAAAAAAAAAAAATGTTAACCAGCCAGAGCGGATTACCATTCTCAGGAACATCTATTCTTCCAAAGCGTTTCAACTGTGAGTCCACCACCATGAATAGTCTTTGATATTCAAGACTATTACCAACCCAATTTATTGGTAATATACTAGCATTATTTTTTTAAAAAATTAATTTTAATCAACAGAATAATTAGTTAACAGAAATTCTTTCTCTTGAAATTTTTTTAATGTCACTGGGATATGACCTGGACCTATAATGTTATAAGGTACTCCAGGAGGAGGAAATACCCTCAACCAACTCAGGTTGATATCTCTTTAGAAAACAGACGAGGAGATGGAGTATCAAATTTTCCTGTTTCTGCAGCCAGTTTTCTATCCAATATATCATATTATATGTAAATAGGTACATGTATATATATATGTTCATATGTACCTTATAGAGAGACACATAGATATGTATAGTCAGTGTAATATATTATATAGTCAATATACATATATATGTCTATATACATTTATAGATATATGCATATATGTGTATATAGCTATTTAGGAGTATGATATATGGATATCTATGTATGTACATTTATATGTATGTACATATACATTTTTCCAGACCTATGATTTCATATATAGAGGGTATTATAGGACAAGTAAACACCCTCTTCCAGAACACGCTGGTGCTTTCTCTGTAACTTATAGTCTTAGAATATTGCCTAACAGTGACTTGTTCAGGGTCACACAGCTAGTAAGTGCATAAAGTCACATTTGAATTCCGGTCCTCCTTACTCAGACCCAGTGCTCTATCCACTGTACCACATACAAAACAGAGGGCAAAGTATGTATATATATTTGGCCTTTTCAAGATCTTGCTTAAGGACAACTCTGAGATACTACTACACACCTGTCAGATTGGCTAAGATGACAGGAAAAGATAATGGTGAATGTTGGAGGGGATGTGGGAAAGCTGGGACACTGATACATTGTTGGTGGAACTGTGAACGGATCCAACCATTCTGGAGAGCAATTTGGAGATGCTCAAAAAGTTGTCAAACTGTGCATACCCTTTGACCCAGCAGTGTTTTTATTGGGCCTATATCCCAAAGAGATCTTAAAGGAGGGAAAGGGCCCCACATGTGCAAGAATGTTTGTGGCAGCCCTTTTTGCAGTGGCAAGAAACTGGAAACTGAATGGATGCCCATCAATTGTAGAGTGGCTGAAGAAATTATGGTATATGAATGTCATGGAATATTATTGTTCTGTAAGAAACGACCAGCAGGACGATTTCAAAGAGGCCTGGAGAGACTTGCATGAACTGATGCTGAGTGAAACGAGCAGAACCAGGAGATCATTATACACAGCAACAACAGTATTACATGATGATCAATTCTGATGGACATGGCTCTCTGCAACAAAGAATTGTCTCAAACCAGTTCCAATTGTTCACTGAAGAAAACCATATACATCCAGAGAGAGGGATATGAATGTGGACCACAACACAGAATTTTCATGCTCTCTATTGATGTTTGCTTGCATTGTGTTTTCCTTCTCCGGTTTTTTTCTTGTACAGCAAGATAAATAAATATGTATGCATATATTCTATTTTCATGTAATTTAAAATAATTAACATGTATTAGACTTCCTGCCATCCAGGGGAGAGGGTGGGGGGAAGGAGGGAAAAATTTGTAAAGGAAAGCTTTGCAAGGGTCAATGTTGAAAAATTGCCCATACATAGGTTTTGCAAATAAAGAGCTTTAATAAAATAAAAGACCTTGCTTAAGGTATGTATGAGCTCCTGTCCCCCTTGTCTTAGTGAGAAGAGAATAGGGAAGAAATATTAAGTTCTTGCAATGTGCCTAGCCTTGTGCTGAGTGCTTTACAATGTTATTTCACTTGATCCTCATGGCAACTTTGTCTCAGTGCCTTATTGGAGGGTCCTACTCCTCAGCTACCAACAACACCAAGAGGGCGAGCAAGGTGTCAAGTTTGGGAACTGAAGGACAAAGATGCTTGGGGAGTGAGCCGAGAGGCAGGTGGGTGGAGAAAGTCTTCAGATTATCCCTACCTTGGCTTAAAAAGGCCAAGATCTCTCTGCACTGGGACCATCTCTAATTGCCCTGATCTCTCTCTGGCCACTAGACCTAGATGGCTCTGGAGGGAAAGTGAGGCAGGAGACCTTGCCCAGCCTCCTTCATGTAAATCCAGGTCACTGATGTCACCTCCCTGATGTCATGGTCTACTTGAGAACAAAGTTCCAGCAATAACCACCATCCTGCACCACCCTGTATGACAACTCCATCTAGTTATAGAGAGAATTAGTTAAAATTAGAAGCCAACATCCTGTAAATCTCCTCCCTTTTTTGAGCAAACTCACAGAAAATGCTGCCTACACTCCTTTCCTCTACTTCCTATCCTCCCACTCACTTCTTTTAATCTGCCTTCCAACCTCACCCTTCAACTAAAACTGACCTCTCCAGTACTTCTCTAACACTGAAAATCTAATGGTCTTTCTCAGGCCTCATCTTTCTTGATCTTTCTGAGAATTTCAATATTGGCCACTGTCTTCCTATTCATTCTCTTCATTCAGATTTCATGACACTGTTCCCTTCTAATTCTCCTCCTCCCTATCTGAGCACCTACTATGTGCCAGCCACTGTGCTAAATACATAGAGAGGCAAAAAAAAATCCCTACCCTCCTCCTTCCTCATCTTTTTTGAAGCAATTGGAGTTGAGTGATTTGCCCAGGGTCACACAGCTAGGAAATGTTATATATCATCTGAAGCTGTATTTGAAATCTGGTCCTGTCTCTAATGGAAGAAACAGCATCCAAACAATGGAATATAAACTGCATAGTGTTAGGATCCTGGTAGTATCTAGGGCAAAGTTAGAAACCTAGAGTGTGATATTTACTCTCCTCTCCTCTCTGTCTCTCTCTCCTCCCATTCTTTCTCTCTCTTCCTCCCTCCCTTTCTTCCTCCCTCTCTCTCCTTTTCTCTCTGTCTCTGTCCCTCTTTTTCTTTTTCTCCCTCTTTCCCTCCTCTTCCCTTTCCTCCCCTCTCCCTCCCTCCCCCATCTCTCTGTCCTTTTTTTCTCTATTTCTCTCTGTGTCTCTGTCTCTCTCACTCCCCCCATTCTCCTTCTTCCTCCCTCTCTGCCTCCCTCTCTCCCTCCCCCTGCCCTCTCTCTCTGTCTCTGTCTCTCTCTGTGTGTTTCTGTCTCTGTCTCTGTCTCTATCTCTCCGTGTTTTTCTCTCTCTCCCCTTCCCTCCCTTTTCCTTCCCCCCTTCTCTCTTCTCTTTTTTCTCTCATTTTTTGATATAGAAATGAATTTATTAATAAAGGTATTGAAATGTATGCATACCAATTAAGTACAAAGCACTTTTAACCCTAGCAATCATTACACTAAAACAGTAGCAGATTGACAATCTTATTCACAATGACAATAATAGTTTGCAGAGCTTTTAATGAATATTTCCTCTATTTACTTCTCTTCTACCTCCCATTGCACGGGTCACTCCTCTCTGTTGGTTGGGTAAATTGAGGATCCCAGACCCTTATTCTCAAACTCCAAGGCTGAAGCCTAACACCCTAATTATGCATATATAACTAAATGAATAAAAAGTGCCCCCCATTCCCCAATTTCCTGACTCTGAAGCCCACTATCTACTACTCCATATATGTCAAACATGAGACCCATGCATCCTAGGACACTCCTGATGGGCTTAAACCAGATTAAAATGTAATTGGTAAATATTTAACAAAATATATAAAAACACAATTCAATATGCATAATGTTAATTCATGGTTTTCTAGTCAATATGTAGCCCACAGGGATCCATTTTTACTGAAGTCTGACACCCCTGCACTATCCCACACTGCATATAAATAAAAATATGGACATATATACGTATATAGAGACATGTGTACACATATTTATATATGCAGGCATATGAGCACATATTTATATACGCCTATGTATAGATATATGCATTTTTTCCAGATCTGTGATTTCAACACAGGAGTAAACGCCTTCTAAGTTACTGTCTTTTCTGCAACTTATAGTCTTAAAAATGTTGTCCAGATCAGTGGTATCAAACAAATAGAAATGGGGTCATAAAAGCTTACATAAGGATTTTTCTTGTTCTTATCATCTACCATTTGTAAATTTCATCCACAAAGTCTCAGCAATATCTATGGAATCAAATTTAGATTTTCTTCTTTGTCCTGTTTAAATCCTATACTTTGTACTTTTGAAAATAAGTGTCTGCTACCATGGGTGCTACCACTGGCTTTTTTTTTTCTTGAACATAAATCTCCAATAAATTATTGATCCTCTCTCTTTCACTACTCTTTCTGGTACCATACTTGCCATATCTACGTGGGCAGTATTAACCCTCATCTTTCCTATGAACAGATTTGAAAGACTTAATTATGTTACTACTGTGCCTTCTTGGGTCCATTCCTTGCCTGGTCAAGAGTCTATCATCTTTGTCTGTATTTTAATCCATACTCCAGAAATCCAAACCCCATCCCAGATGCCATCTTTTTAGCCAGCTGTTCATTTCCCAAATCCATGATTCTCTTCGGAATTACCTATTTTTAGACCAAAATAATGATGAAAATCCATACCATATCCTTCAGATCTTCACTGCTTTTGCCCAGGATTTCAGGGTTACAGCATCTGTGTAGGAAAGGAGCTCAGGGATCATCAGAATATTCTCTACATCAAACATGAAAAAGGTTCATCTATAAATGGTCACAGAATACAAACAGGAAGTTTTCAGACAAAATAATCAAAGCTATTCATCATCACATGAAAAAATACTTAAAAGCAGTACTGATTAGAAAAATGTAAATGAAAACAACTCTGAGGTACCACCACATACTTATCAGATTGACTAATATGAAAAAAAAAGAAAAATGATAAATATTGGAAGGGATTTGGGAAAACTGAGACAATACTACTGCACTATTGAAGTGATTCAACCATTCTGGAGAGTGATTTGGAATTATGTCCAAAGAACTATCAAACTATACATATTATTGGACCAAGCAATGCTACCACTACATCTGTATCTGAAAGAGATAAAAAACAAAAGAGAGAGGGACTTATAATTACAAAAATAATTATAGTTATTTTTTAATGGTGGCAAAGAATTGGCAATTGAGTAGATATCCATCAATTGGGGAATAGCTAAACAAATTGCCGTATGATTGTGATGGAATACTATTGTGTTATAAGAAATAACAAGCAGGATACTTGTAGAAAAATCAGGAAAGACTTACATGGACTGATGCAAATTGAAATAGGCAGAACTGGGAGAACATTGTATACAGTAACAGCCACATTGTAATGAGGATCAATTGTGGATGAGTTAGCTATTTTTCAGCAATAAAATGTCTAAGATAATTCTGAAGGACTTATGATAAAAGGTTCTGTACCTCTCCAGAGAAGGTACTGGTGTAACCCAAATGCAAATCAAAGATACTTTTCCTTTATTTTCTTTATTTTTCTTGGGATTTTTTTAATGTGTTTTCTCTCACAGCATAACTTACATGGAAATATATTTTGCGCGACTTCACATTTACACCCAATATCAAATTGTTTGCTTTCTCAATGAAGGAGAGAGGAAGGAAGGGGAGAAAGAATTTGGAACTCAAAATTTGAAGGAAAAAAAGTGAAAATTGTAAGTACATGTAATTTGGGAAAATAAAATATAAAAGTGTGTGTGTGTGTGTGTGTGTGTGTGTGTGTGTGTGTGTGTGTAAAAACATTAAGGGCCCTCCAAGAAAAGAAGAGGGACTGTCTGGTCTTTGTTCAAAGAACTTTAGTGGAGAACCTACTGAGGTTGGCTATGAAATTGATTGTTGTTGTTAAGTTATATTTGCCTCTTCATGACCCCTTTTGGGGCTGTCTTAGCAGATACTAGAATTGTTTGCCATTTACTTCTCCAGCTTATTTTACAGATAAGTACAGATGAGAATCTCTCTCTTTCTCTCTGTTTCTCTCTCTTCTCTCTCTCCTCTTTGTCTCTCTGTCTCTATCTCTCTTTATCTCTGTGTTTTTTCTCTTTCTCTCTGTCTTTCTTTCTACATATATATGTATATATTTCCTATAATCACATACATGTATTTATGAAATAATTAATAGAATGAAAAAGATGGGATTTAACTGTAGATTTCCCCCCAGATAACTGTTTTTTAAAGACTGGAAACTCCATATGAGTTAACAGTATGATGTGAAAACTTAGGAAGCAAAGGTTATCATAGGCTGCCTTAAAAAAGCCTAACTTTCTGAAATACGAAGCAGAAAGTCCTTCTGGCCCATGCCCTGATAAGACTCCATTTCACAGCTGGCACTACAATTTTGGAAGCATGCTGATGAGTTGGAGAGTTGGAGAGAGTAGCAGTTGAATGGTAGAGCCCAGAGATCAGTCCATATGAAGAATCTGGAGATGTTCAACCTGGAGCAAAGGTGTAAAATACATGTTCTGCATGCAACACTCCCAGAAATTTGAGCCAAATTCAGATGTAATTGGGAAATATTTGACAAAATACATAAAAATGCAATCAAAGATAAATAGCTGCATGCATAGTTTTAAACTCAATTTGTGACCTGCAGAGCTCCTAAAGTTTCTTTTTGAGTTTGAGACCTTGAACCTAGAGAATCAAATCTGGAGCAGAGGTAGGAAGAGCTTGGGACACTATAGTTGTCTTCAAGTATCTGAAAGATTTGTTCAGTCATAATTGACTCTTCGTAAGTACATTTGGGGTTTTCTTGGCTAAGATAACAAGTGGTTTGTCATCTCCTTTTCCAGCTCATTTTCCAGATAAGGAAACTGAGGCAAATAGGGCTAAGTGGTTTGCCCATGGTCACATAGCTACTTGGTAAATGTCTGAGACAGGATTTCAATGCAGGTCTTCCTGAGTGCGGACCCAGAGCTCTAACTGCTGCACAACCTAGCTGCCCCATTTGAAAAGTCACTAAGTTTAAAAATAAATTAGTCTTGTTTAGTTTGGACTCAGAGGGCAGAATGAGATAAATTATGTAGAGGTTACAAAGAGAAAAAATTAGTTTGGAGTCAGGAAAATCTTTCTAGTAAGTAAAGCTTCCTCTAATCTAAATAGCTAATGGATCATCTCCCATCAGAGGTGTTTGGTCAATCTGGATGATATATTGTAGAGGGGATTGTCATTCAAATATAGATTGGGCTAAATGTTTTCTGCCATTTAATCCAACTCTAAATCTTTGTGATGCTGTAGTTGGGGAATGTCACTAATTCCATCAAATACCATGGGGAATCAATAACCCAATTCATTGTGAGCCCTATATTTTAGGAATAATATCTATATTCTGGATATCATCAACAGATGAAGAACAGGGAGGATGACACACTTTAAGATCTTAAGCTCTTAAGACCTTACAGTATTTCACCTGTAGTAGATTTAAGGAGAACCTGAAAGCCATCTATTTATTCCTAAAGGACCACCATGTAGGGAAAAAAAAGTTTAGATTTTTTTTTTTGTTAGCCCGCAAGGGTGGAATAGGAAGCAATGAGTAGAAGTTTCAGAAAAGTAAAGTTTTATTCAATATAAGAAAAAAATTTCATGACAATTAAAATTATCCAAAAGTAGAATGGGAAGCAATAAGTTTCCATTCATTAGAGCCTTCAAAGATAAGCCAGATCTCCTTTTGTTGACTTCCTTATGGAAAACATTCATGGGTCTACTCTGGGAGTGGATGAGGTAGCCTGTGGGAACCCATGTATGAACTCTTGACTTTGTGTGATTCCAAGATCCCTAATGAGTTTGGAAACTCACTTTCTGCAAAGACCCCAGATTTCACATTCTTGGCCAAGCTTCCCTCACCCCTATATCCTCAGCCTCATACCCCCAGAAAAAATGCAGCTCTGTAAGGAAGAGCCAAGTCCTCCTCCTCAGCACAGTCCAAGTGATGCTGCTATGGATACTGCTACCCATCCCAACTCCCAGGAAGCATCAAGTGCCTGGAGGAACTCTACTGTCACAGGAAGGGGATCCCCTACGTCACCACCTTATCCCTATATGAGGAGTTGATCCTCACACAGCATCTCTTTTCCTACCAAGAGCCCTTGCTGGAGATGGATGTAGATGCCCTGAATAACCAGAACAGTCACAGAAACTACATTCAGAGCTTTGACTCTGAAGACCCGGCCAGCTTCTCCATCCCTGCCCTGCTACTATGGGTGAAAGATCCAGGAACACTTTGTCAATGAAAATGGCTGGTGCAGTGGTTTAAGGGATTATCACCCAAATATTGCTTATGCTAAGGAAATCACAGGTTTAATCCTCATCCCAATCCCTAAATACAAGAGATACAAAGTTGTGACAACTTCTGCCTGTCGGGGAAGGAAATAGATGTACACAGGTAGAATAAGAGGAAAAGATCAAAGGGGCTGGGGAGAAGCATGAATGGCTTTACTAAGGAGATGGCCCTAGAGTTCAGCCTAGAAAAAGAATAAAGCTAAATTCTCCTGTTTTGGGAAGAGTATAGTCTTATCTTCCAGTGAATACAACTTTTAATTAATTGAAAGACATATATAATACTGGGAATACAGATAGTCCACATGTTTCCCAACTACTTTCTTTCATTTTGAAGGTTTGAAAATTCACCTCTTATTAAATGTTTCTGAAGAAACACAGCTATTACTCTAAAGTGGCTTCTTCCACTTCCTGACCTTTTCTTTTGACTAAACTTTGCAGTTTTTTTTAATAGATTGCTTTCTGTTTCATTACCACATCTGATTTCCTGTTTTCTAAGTCACTAAGAAGTTACATAATTAAGATAAATTGTGTTAAATCTCAGAGTGTCCAAGTAACTGGGTCATAGATTTAGAATTACATAGGACCTCAAAGGTCATCTCATCCAAGCTTCTCATTTTACAAATAAAGAAACTGAGATTTTTAGCTAATAAGTAGTAAAATTGGAATTTGAACCCAGGGAAAAATAGTCCTTGACCTTATGAAGCTCATATTTTAATGGGGAAGATGACATTATACAAGATCCATATAGAATAGATGGAAGGTAACCTCAGAGGGGAAGGCTGGAAAAAATGGGGAAGGCTGAGCCTTGAAGGAAGTCAGAGAGGTTAAAAGGAAGAAGTGGAGATAGAGGGCATAACAGGCATGAGGTACCACCAGGACAAAGAGGTGAAGTCGGGATATTGATCACTGTGTTTGAGGAACTCAGTCAATCAATAAACATTTATTCAGTGCCTACCAGGTATAAGGCACTATGCTAAGTACTGGATACAAAAAAGGTTAAAAGACAGCCCCGGCCCTCAAGGAGCTTAAAATCTAATCAGGAAACGACAAACAAGTCATGTTGATCAGTCCAACTCTTCATGACCCCATTTGGGGTTTTCTTGTCAGATAATGGTGGTTTGCTATTTCCTTCTCCAGTTCATTTTACAGATGAGACACAGAATAGAGTGACTTGCTCAGAATCACACAATATTTTTGAGCCCAGAATTTAACTCAGGTTTTCCTGAATTTAGAGCTCTGAGTTCGATCCATTGTACTACCTAGCTGCTGACAAACAAGCTTTATACAGGATAAGTAGGAAATAATCAAAAGAAGGAAGAAGACACTGTAATTGAGAGGGATTGGAAAGATAGGATTTTAGTTGGGACATAAAGGAAACTGGAGAGGTCAATAGTCTGAATGGAAGAGTAAGGATGTTTCAGGCAGGGGGATAATCAATGAAAAGTCAGGGTTGGGAGATCAAATGTTGTTATCATCAATAGAGTAAGTGTAAGAAGACTGGGAAATTAAGAAAGAGCCAGGTGAGAGGCAAAACGATTTGTCCGTTTAAGTATCCGAGCTGGAGTATTTCCATGCTGGTGTATATAAGAGGTAATGTGAAGTAATGAATAGAGAGCTGACTTCAGAAGACCTAAGTTCAAGTCCCATTTATACCATATACTGACCATGCAACCCAGAAAGCTCTACAATGCCTCAGTATTCTAGACAACTCAGACATAATGCTGCAAACATAAAGGTGCAAATTCTCATAGAGAAGAATCAAGAGAGCCCATATTCAGAAAGACTTGAAGATGTATAATTGAAGTGCTCTACAGAACTTTGAAGTTTGTTCTAACCTTCTGTATAACTGGTTCCTATCTGCTAATCACATGAAGAAGAGGCTTGTTATGTGGTTAGGGAACTGGAACTGATACCCTTGGTCTTCCTCCTTCTTGTCTGATTGTTCAAGGGAAGGATGTTACTGTAAGAGGAGAAGCCTTGGATCCTCCCTATCTGAGACCCACAAATGCTCCAGGGATACAGGTCCCTGCTATTTGCTGCTTATCATTTATTTTTTCTTGGTTTAGGTGAAGGAGATTGAAGAAGCCTACAACCTTGAGAGCTTAAGACACCTGCAGGTCTGCAATTGGAGTCCAGGATGATTCAGAAGCCAGCCAGTCCAGCATCAAGACCCCAAGACTACTACCTTTGGGATCCAGTTCAAAAGTAGTAGAAATGGCATTTGATGCATCCTTTTGCCATGAATACCAAATTTGGAAGTGAACTTTGGTGTGATCAGTGCTATATAGAAACTGCTTAAGTCTGAACCTACCCTCCCTAGAGATAAAGGTGCTAAAGTATGACATCGTATATTGGGGGTAATAGTTGCCCTTTTTTTCCTACATATATATATATATAATGTATATATATATATACATATTATATACTATCTCTTTATAAAAGCTAACCTCTGTTAGTTCAGTGGAATTGAAGATGTTAATTATGAATGTGATGGAGAAAGATTAAATAACTAAAGAGCTTCCAAAAATATCAGTTTATTAAGCAATGCGTACCCTCAGTTTATCACTGGACCCAAAAATAGGAGGAGAGATTTTAATATATTTAAAAAACACAATTAGCAAAATTAGGTAATCTACTTTCTAAAAGGAAAAACATTAGTGCTCTTTGAGTTGGGAAGAAGAGAGTAAACGGTATAATTCCCCGAAATCAGAAAAAAAAGTTGTCCTACTTCCTACAATTGTTTGTATTCAATCAAAGGAATAAGGAAACAGTGACTGAATGACCATTTCCGGGCCACTTTTCAGATAATACATGCATTGCTTGAGATGTGTAGTTGTGAGAAAACTCTTTCCATCAATCTTAGGATCTCACTGGGTTTCTGGTTAAAGTAACATAGATCATTAGTTTAGGGGTCTTTAAACAGGAGATAGAGGTGGTCCAATTTCCCAGCCATACAGGGCTAGGTTCAAACAATGCAATAAAGTTTTCTCACAATTCCCATAACTGAATAAAATTTTCTCACAATACAAAAATTGGACATAATTGAATAGAAAGGGAACTGAGCTAGTTCACTAGAGTCACAAGATGGGGTCAGTATGGTTTACTCAGTTCTCCCAGTTCCCTCATGGGAATTATACCAAAATGGAGATTCAAGGTGATGGTATTAGAGAAGAAGCAATTTAACCTCTGATAAGTGTTCTTAGAACTCTAAGGGGAAGATGTAAACAGTCTCTCTCTGATGATAGGATCAGAATCTTCCCTCCACAGAGAAAGTGTTGACCTATGTTGGTCAGAGAGAGCTTCCTCAGTCAAAAGTCGATAAACACTTATTGTGTTATTAACAAATTCCAGGTGCTGTTCCAAGGTTGGGGATACAAAAAAAAAAAAAAGCAAAAAAAACAGTGTCTGTTCTCAAGGAGCTTACAGTTTAATGAGGGAGACAACAAGCAAAGAAATACATACAAGCAAATCACATACAGGATAAATAGGAAATAATTAACTGAGGGGAAGATATTGTAATTGAGAGGGGTTAGGAAAGGCTTCCTCTAGAAGACAGGATTTTAAGAGGAACTTGAAGGAAGTCAGGAAGTAGAGATGAGGAAGGGAGAAATTTCCGGGCATGGGGGACAGACAAAGAAAATATCTATAGCTGAGAGTGTCTTGTTTATGGAACAGCTAGGAGAGCAGTGACCCCAGATATGGGAAGTAAAGATAAGGATGCAGGGGAGGAAGGGTGAGAGATAGTGAGGAGTCACAGAGGGGATCTAAGTGGTGAACCTGAGGATTTGAGAGGATAGTGGTACCCTCACAGTAATAATAATAATAATAATAATAATAACAATAGGTGATGATAGAAATTCTTTATACTAAGGAAATCAGAGGTTCTGTTCTCCTCCCTATCTCGAAATACAAGAGATACAAAGACAAAACACAATCTCTATCTTCAGGAAGTTTATATTCTATTGGGGGTGAAGGTGTAGGTGTTTAAGCTGTATATACTTATACAGCTTAAATACAGTATACTTCAGTATACTTATAAGTATACCGAAGAAAAAAACTAATTAGAGTGAGGGGCAGTAAGGTGGCACCATGGATAGAGCTCCTGCTGGAAGACCTGAATTCAAATGTGACCTCAGACACTTAATAGCTATGTAACTCTGGATAAGTCCCTTAAATCTGGTTGCCTCAGTTTCCTCATCTGTAAAATGAGCTAGAGAAAGAAATGGCAAACCATGCCAGTATCTGCCAAGAAAACCCCAAATGGGGTCAAGAAGAATCCTTCATGACTGAACAACGGCAAGGGGAATGGGAAGAAATATGGATGACTTTCCTGAGGCCATAGCCCCAGAGTTTAGCCTAGAAGAAAGATAAAGACAAATTCTCCTGTTTAATTTGAGGGAGTGTGGTCTCATTTTCCACTGAATTAAACTTTTAATTGATTAAAAGATATGTATGTACACAAATGTATATACATATATACAAATATGTATATATACACATATATACAACATGTATATGTATGTATGTGTATGTATGTATATATATGTATATATATATATATATACATATATACACACATACACACTTCTGTGTGTATATTACTGTGTGGGACACTAGGAAGATAAAGACAGTTGATGAGTTTCCAAGCACTTTTTTTCATTTGAAGATCTGAATATTCAGCATTCTGGGAGGTACTTAGGAATAAACACACCCTTCTACCTTAAGGGAAGGTGGCTGTATTGACTTCTGGACCTTTTCCTTTGACTAGACTTTGTAGCTTTTGTATAGATTGCTTTCTCTTTCACTATCACTTCTGATTTTCTGTTCTCTAAATCAGTAAAGAAGCCAGGGAAGCTAAGAGGCAGAGGTGAAGAGAGGGCATAACAAGAATGAGTCACAGCCAAGGCAAAGACATGAAGCCCAGAAGTGGAGTGATGTGTTTGAGGAACTCAAGCAATCAAAAAACATTTATTAAGTGTCTACTGTGTGCCCAGAATTGCATTAAGTACTTTGAATGGTCCAGTGTATCTAGATTATCAAGGGAATGGAGGGAGGTGAGATGTAAGAAGGAAAAGACAGGAAGGAGCCAGACTATGGAGAGGTTTAAATTCCAAATAGAGGAGTTTGTTTTTGATCCTAGAAGCAAGAGGGATCCACTGGAGTTTACTGAGTAGAGGACTGATCTGTTGTTTCTTAAAGCATTACCAGTTGGTTGGATTGGAGATATAAGAGAGACTAGAAGCAAGGATGCCAGATATCTATCATGATAGTCTTAATGAGAGGTAATGAAGTCCTAGATGAGATCACACAGTAGCTGTGTCAATGTAAATAAATCTCTGAGAGGAGTTGTTAAGATAAACTACACAATTTAATAATTGATTAGATGTATGGGCTAAGTTAGAGGAAGGAGCCACAGAAAGGTGGTGGTGAACATGTGGAGGGTAGGAAGGGACTTCAGAGACCACCTCTACCTCTTGCTGGATCCTTATCTCATCTGCTAGTGGTGGTGGTAAGGTCCCCCAAAGCACTGCCCTGGACCCTTTTCTCTTCTCCCAATATCATCCACTCTTATTCAATTATCATCTCATTGTGGATGACTTCCATATCTGCTTGTCCAGTCCTAACCTCTCTTCTAATCTCCAACTCGTATCTCCATCTATATTTTAAACATCTTAAACTGGATGTCCATAAACATCTTAAACTCAACATTTTCAAAACTGAACTCACTCCCCCTTTCCCCAGACCCTCTCCTTTTCCTATCTTTCTTGATAGTATCAAGGGTACTACCAAACTCCCAGTCACCCAAGCTTACCTCTATGTATTTCCTTGCTCTCCTTTCTCTCTTCCCCCATATCCACTCGGTTGCCAAGTCCTGTCATTTCTATTTTTGTAACATCTCTCCTATATGCCCCCTTTTCTCCTCTGATGCCATCACCACCCTTTTGTAGACCTCATCACCTCATCCCTGGACCATTGTCTCCCATGCCTGGATCTTCTCAATCTCTCCTCAATCTTAATGTCTTCCCTCTAAAATGTATCTTGCATGTAGCTTGTTTGTACATAGCTGTCTTCATGTTGTCTCCTCCAGTAGACTATGAGCTTCTTAAAAACAGGGACTGTTTTTTGCCTTAATTTGTATGCCCAGCAGTTAACACAGTACCTAGCACACAAAAGGTGCTCAATAAATGCAAATTGACTAGCTGGCATGATTAACTGAGAATCCTCTCTCTCCTACCCTCAGAAGGGGTGGGCTAGGATTTTTTTGGTTGGTGTCCTCATTCAGTTGTGTCTGACTTTTTGTAACCCCTCTGGGGGTTTTCTTGGCTAAGATAATGGATTGGTCTGTCATTTCCTTCTCCAGCTCACTTTACAGATGAGGAAACTGAGGCAAACAGGGTTAAGTGACTTACTATGTGACTTTTGGTCACATAGCTAGAGAGTGTCTGACATAATATTTGAACTCAAGAAGATGAGTGTCTTCTGATTCCAAGTCCTGCTCTCTATTCACTAATGCACCCCCTAGCTGCCCCATCCCATTTTAGCTTGAAGACTTTTATTAAGAAGGGACTACCTTAGTCTCAAACACTTCCTAGCTGTGTGACCCTGGGCAAGTCACTTAACCCCAACTGCCTCAGCAAAAAGCAAAAAAAAAAAAGGGGGCTACTTTTAAAAAGATGGCTATCTAATAATGCACATTTCAAAATACGAAGTCATGACTTTGAATTAAAACATTAGGGGGACAACTATTATCAGTGCCAGGTTTTGCCTGAATATGCTTGTAGTTAAAATCAATCAAACTAGGCACTATAATATATTAGAAATGGCATTAAATTCAGAAGACCTTGGTTGAAGTCCATGCTCTGTGTAACTGGAAAAAATTGGTTTGGGGGAATTTTTGAAGTGATTCACAGCTTATATATTACTATGCTTGTTTTTCTGCAACAATAGACACCCACTGTTTTTCTGGGTGTTTTTGCTAACCACCCTGACTGTGCTACAATAACTATTTTCACATATATAGGATCTTTCTGTCTTTGACTTCTACAAGGATAGCATGTGAGACTTGATCAAATATTTTGCTAAAATCTAGGTAAACTAGATCTTTGACATTCCCTTATCAGGTTAATAAACTTTTCAGAAAAGGGGTAAGGGAAAGGAACTACTCTAAGGTGCATCTCATGCCACATGGGGATCAGTTCTCGTTGTCAGAAAGCTTTTTCCTAGATTCAAAGTAAATTTACTTCCTTTAGACTTCTAGGAGACAAGTAGAACAAGTAACATCTCTCTTCCACATAACAGCCAAATTGTAAGATTGATGTCATGGCCTCCATCTTGTTTCAAGTCCCATTGGTGACCCATCCTGGCTGGGGGATCCTGGGAAAATCATGGCCCCTCTCAATGCCCCCTGATAACTCTCACAGACTAGAGATGGCAAAACAATTGAGGATATGAATCGGAAGAGGGTGTTTCCTTACCAAGAGTCCTTTTACATCAATTCAGTCACAGGTACCATCCATAAATAAAAAAAACCTAAATGCTCCCTAAGTCTTCCTTTTTCCAGACTAAACATCTTCTCCAGGAGTTTTCTGTACTCCTAGGGAGTCAGTCAGTGCACAAACATTTATTGAACACCTACTATGTGCCAGGCACTGTGCTAAGCACACATAAAAAAGAGAGAGTCCCTGTCCTCAAGGAGCTGATAGTTTAAAAGATGATACAACGTGCATCTTTTTTCTTCTTAATTCCTTTTCAGGGACTTAATGGAACTTCTTCACTAGACATTGAATGTAAGGAAAAACTTTCTAACAAAGAGAGCTGCCCCAAGTGGACAAAGCTATCTGTAAGGCAATGTTTCCCTCTTAATAAAAGTCTTCAAGAAAAAACTAGATAACCACTTAGAGAGACAGAAGAGAGGGGATTTTAAGTTTGTCAATTTGTACTTATTAACCCCAGGATGTCAAACTGATTTGCTATTTTATACACAGACCCATTGGTTGCTCTAATTCAGCCAATCAATCATAAGAAGTATTCTGTATGACATCATCTGTCTGTATTTATTTATTTTATTCTTTTTTTTTATTTTTGAGTTCCAAATTCTCTTCCTCCCACTTAGTTATTGAGAAGGAAAGGTATTATATCAATTATACATGCAAAATCATATAACATTTCCATATTAGCCATCTTGCAAAAAAGTAAGAAAAATAAAATTTGAAAGTTATATTTCAGGGTAGCTAGACAGTACAGTGGATAGAGCACCAGCCCTGAAGTCAGGAGGACCTGAGTTCAATTTTGGTCTCAGACACTTAACACTTCCTAACTGTATGACTCTGAGCAAGTCACTTATTCCCAATTGCCTCAGAAAAAAATTTCAATTTGGATTCAGAATTCATTAGTTCTTTTTCTGAAAGTGGATAGCTTTTTTCATCAGGACTCCTTTGGAATTGTCTTGGATCTTTGGAATTGTCTTAGGTATTGCTAAGAATACCTAAGCCATTTATAGTTGACCATCGCATAATTTTGTTGTTACTGTGTACAGTGTTCTCCTGGTTCTGTTCACATCACTCTGCATCAATTCATTTTATGTCTTCCCAGGTTTTTCTGAAACCAACCTGCTCATCATTTCTTATAGCCCAATAGTATTCCATCACAATCATTTATCACAACTTGTTCAGCCATTCTTTTCAATTCTTTGTCACTAAACTATGCTATAAATATTTTTGTACATATTTTCCACTTTTCTTTGATCTCTTTGGGATACAGACTTAGTAGTGATATTGTGGGTCAAAGGATAAGCATGGTATGCCCTTTGGACATAGTTCCAAATTTCTCTCCTGAATGGCTATATCAATTCACAACTCCATCAACAATGTATTAGTATCTCATTTTTTTCACATCCCCTACAATAGTTACCATTTACCTTTTCCAACATATTAACCAATCTGATAGATGTGAGATGGTACCTCAGAATTGTTTTAATTTGCATTTTTCTCTTCAATAGTGACTTAAAACATTTTTTCATATGACTCTAAATTGCTTTGATTCTTCTAAAAACTGTTCATATCCTTTGACAATTTGTCAACTGGGGAATGGCTAATTTTCTTAAAGATTTTATTCAATTCTCTTTATATTAGAGAAACGTTGCCTTTATAGTATTAATAATATAACAATAATAATGCAATTCTTGCTCTTGGTTTAGATGGATCCTAAAAATAAATAAATTAGTAAACTTGCTATAAATTCCTCCCTTCCCTCCTTCAGTTTTCCATTTTCCTTCTAATCTTGGCTGCACTGGATTTTTTTTGTGCAAAACTTTTTAAATTTAACATAATCAAAATTTTCCATTCTACTTCCTACAGTGCTCCCTATAGTTTGGTTATAAATTCTTCCCTATCCATATATCTGAAAAGTAAAATATTCCATGCTTATTTTATATCATCCTTATGTCTAATCATGTACCCATTTTGACCTTGGCATGTAGTATGAAAATGTTGGTGTTTATCTAGTTTTTTTTAATTGCTTTACAGTTTTCCCAGCAACTTTTGTAAAACGCTTGAATCTTTGCATTTATCAAACATTAGAAAATTATCATAATTTACTATTGTGTTTTGTATACCTCACCTATCACACTCTATTTCTTATCCAGTATTAGATTGTTTTGATGATTACTCTTTTGTAATACAATTTAAGATCTGGTTCTGTTTGGCCACTATCCTTCATGATTTTTTTTCATTGATTCCCTTGATATTTTTGGCTTTTTGTTCTTCCAGATTAATTGTTATTGTTTTTCTAGCTCTATAAAATAATTTTTAGTAGTTTTATTGGAAAGGCATTAGTTTAGGTAGAATTGTTAGTTTTATTATATTAGATTTATATACTTTTTTAAATGTAAGAATATTATAATTGGAAACTAGTCTGGAAGAAATTAGGCATTGACCCACACCTAACACCATATACCAAGATAAGGTCAAAATGGATTCATGATCTAGGCATAAAGAATGATATTATAAACAAATTAGAACAATGTAGGATGGTTTACCTCTCAGCCCTGTGGAGGGGGAAGGAATTTGTGACCAAAGAAGAACTAGAGGTCATCATTAATCACAAAATAGATAAGTTTGACTATATCAAGTTGAAAAGTTTTTGTACAAACAAAATGAATGCAGACAAGATTAGAAGGGTAGCAGTAAACTGGGAAAATATTTTTACATCCAAAGGTTCTGATAAAGGCCTCATTTCTAAAATATATTGAGAATTGACTCAAATATATAAGAATTCAAGCCATTCTCCAATTGACAAATGGTCAAAAGATATGAACAGACAATTTTCAGATGGAGAAATTGAAACTATTTCCGGTCACATGAAAAGGTGCTCCAAGTCACTATTGATCAGAGAAATTCAAATTAAGACAACTCTGAGATACCACTACACACCTGTCAGATTGGCTAAAATGACAGGAAATGATAATGATAGCTGTTGGAGGGGATGTGGGAAAACTGGGACACTGATACATTGTTGGTGGAACTGTGAACGGATGCAACCATTCTGGAGAGCAATTTGGAGCTATGCTCAAAAAGTTATCAAACAGGGCATACCCTTTGACCCAGCAGTGTTTCTACTGGGCCTATATCCCAAAGAGATTTTAAAGGAGGGAAAGGGACCCACATGTGCAAAAATGTTTGTGGCAGCCCTTTTTGTAGTGGCAAGAAACTGGAAATTGAAAAGATGCCCATCAATTGGAGAATGGCTGAATAAATTAGGGTATATGAATGTTATGGAATATTATTGTTCTGTAAGAAATGACCAACAGGAGGATTTTAGAGAGGATTGGAGAGACTTGCATGAACTGATGCTGAGTGAAATCAGCAGAACCAGGAGAACATTATACACAGCAACAAGACTATACGATGATCAATTTTGATGGACATGGTTCTCCTCAACAATGATGTGATTCAAACCAGTTGTGCTGCGATGAAGATAGTCATATACATCCAGAGAGAGGCCTGTGGGAACTGAGAGTGAACCACAACACAGCATTTTAACGCTTTCTGTGAATATTTCCATGCATTCTGTTTTCCTTCTTAGGTTGTTTTTTTTCTTCTTCTCTTTCTAGATCTGATGTTTCTTGTGCAGTAAGATAACTGTGTAGATATGTATACATGTATTGTATTTATCATATAATTTATCCTATCTAGCATGTATTAGATTACCTGTCATCTAGGGGTGGGGGGTGGGGGGAAGGAAAGGAAAAGCTTGGGGAAAAAAAGTTTTTTTTGCAAAGGTCAATGTTGAAAGGTCACTCATATGTTTTGCAAATAAAAAGCTTTATTAAAAAAAAGAAAGAAAAAAAATAAATGTAAGAATATTATTTCTCCTATTAGCTCACAAATGGGGAGTTTGTTAAATGAATTGACTGGACCTGTTTTTCAGGTCCTGGAAGTTGCTGCCCTGACCCCTGGGATCTCTCAGTCAATAAGAGGAAAGATCTAATGCTCCTTGCATCCTGGAGATCAGTTGCTTAGCAACTCTGATGGCTCTGGGGAAATGCAACAATTAGCTAGAATGCGTGAAGGTTGATCTTGGCCTTGGTGTTTTGGGAGGAGGTGGATCTTTCTAATGGAATCATATAGCAAAAATTCTTTATCCTTAAAGCTTTCTGCAAGTTTTATCAGCATCTCCAGGGCATCAAAGCTGTCAATGGACCAGAGGGGGATGGAGGGCAGTGAGATGGATGTCTGTACCCTCCAGTGGTACCCTGTTGAATTTATGGATGCTTCTCATTGTGTCCAAGTTACTCAGCATCCACCACCCTCACTCCCCACCAGTTTTTCATAGATGAAACAGGTCATAGAATAAAGAACTAGAAGCAACTTTAGGGGGAAGGGTGGTTGCACCTGTGATTTCTTTGGAACTCTTTGGGGGGAAAATCTGAGTCTGCTCCCATCTAACTCTGTGGTCTTTGGAAAATCCCTCTTAGAGGCTTAATTTGAAATAAAGAGCTTGGATTAAATAGTCTCTAAGGTCCC
Source organism: Myrmecobius fasciatus (assembly GCA_023553655.1). NCBI lineage: Eukaryota > Metazoa > Chordata > Mammalia > Dasyuromorphia > Myrmecobiidae > Myrmecobius > Myrmecobius fasciatus. The sequence goes on along the minus strand of JAJPUD010004797.1, from coordinate 94,379 downwards.
TTCCAGCTCTAGACCATCAGGTTTCATGGGACCTAACTGTGGGGCCAGCCTCTTGTTTCATCTCTCTGCCTCAGAACTCCGGCTAAGGAGCATTTGAAATACCAAAAGTTTATAGAATATAAAATCCAAGAAATGATCCAATTTGTTTATAGATGTTTCCCACATCTATAAAAGAAAACCAAAGAATAGGCCAGATGAGATAGAGATTTCAAGGATGTAACTATGACCTCACAGATATCGCTGAGACAGATGGGTTGGGGGAGCCATGACTAGATTATGATTCTGTACGGGTATAATTTAACCAAAAGAAACAGGATGGATAAAAGAGGCCATGGGAAGGTATGCAGTATGTTAAGGTGGGAAGAGGGTATGAATAGGTACCCCTCTAAAAAAAAAGAATATGAGAAGAAAACAGAAGGAAATCTAGAAAGGATCACAGACCAGTAGGACAGCTTAGAAAATTAGACGTGGAATCTGTGACTTACCTACACAGAAAAGGAAGTTCTGTCTATATAATGGAGAATGTTAATTCCAGGTACCAACATCTTCAAGAAGTATGAGAAAACTCACTTTATTCAGCGTGCATTGAATTCAGATTTGGGGGGGGGGAAGATATTCCATCTTCATATCATCTAGGAACCAGATCTGTCTAAACTCACTTTATTTGGTGTTTATTGAGTCCATTTTGATATCATCTGGGAACCAGATCTGTTTAATTCTAACAGGAAAGACTGTTCACTAGGGCAAAAATGACACATAGTTAGGAAGTGTTAAGTGTCTGAGACCAAATTTGAACTCGGGTCCTCCTGACTTCAGGGCTGGCACTCTCTCCACTATGCCACCTAGCTGCCCCCAAAGCTTTTTATTTTCAAAACATATGCATGGATGCTTTTTCAACACTAATCCTTGCATAGCTTTGTGTTCCAAATTTTCCCCTCCTCCCCACTCCTTCCCCTAGATGGCAAGTAATTCAATATATGTTATATATGTTAAAATATAAAATATAAAAATATGTAAAAAATACAATGTATAAAATATATGTTAAATGCAATATATGTAAACATATTTGTACAATTATCTTGCTGCAGAAGAAATATCAGATCAAAAAGGAAAGAAAATGAATAAGAATACAAAATACAAACAACAAAAAGAGTGAGAATGTTATCAGCGTTAAGTTCTAACAGCACAAAAGACTTATTATTCCCCAGCTCACATTGCTCCTGTCCTTCCTCTGAAATTTACCTGTATTTATTATTTTTTACATTTTTGTATATGTAAATATAGGGAATAATGGAGTTCATCAACCAACCTACTTAAGGTAAGTGATCAAAAGCTATGTCTCAAGCAATCAGTGGCTTTAGACAAGGTTGGAGAAAAGTCCTTTATTGACGGGAATAATGTTTGCATAGAAAGAGTGTTTAGATTGGTTAAGAAAACTTGGTCACCCTCTGTTGGGCCAAGAAGCTAGGTCAGAACTCAACAGATTTGAGTAAGCAGAAGATAGAGAACATCCCAGTTAGACTCTGGGAAAGGAATAGATTGACATGAACGAGCAGAGCTATGGGTCTCAATTTCCTTTCCTACCCACACACCTTGATGAGAGGTGAACTTAGGAGATCTAGAGAATCTATCTTCAGCAAAGCAGAATTGAATTAGCCCCCAAATATGCAAAGTGATAGAACCTACCACAAATGTTCATAAGAACTATTTGTGTCCGACCTGTGGCAGACCATTCTGAGCTCATATTGGTCTGATCAGCCACAGTCAGACACACTGTAACTTGATTCTAAAAAAAAAAAATGATGTCTTTTTGGTTCTCTTTGAAAAGGGCAACAATAAGAAAAACATCTTCCCATTGGTATTCTAATAATGGTGATGGCCTTGACTCTTGTCTTGCTGCTGGATTCTGGAGGAAAGAGGGAGGCTGTTGATCTTGTTGAGCTTAAATGCCAACTCACTGGCAAGTTAAGACATCACTCTTGTGATTTTCTTTGAGAATATAGGAACAACAACAATTCTTCTGTATTGGAATCAAGGATAGGCTGAAGAGAGAATCAGAACTTGATACAGAGCTTAGCAGAAAACCACACCATATCTAAAGGTGACATCTTGAGGATTCCCCAAAAGGACTTCCTTGAGTATCCCTTGGCCACATGAGCTCTCTAAATTGGAGCCTACTTTCCCTGGACTCTATATGTACTTATGGGAGAATATCTTTGAAAGGAATATTTCTACTGACTCTTTTTGCTATATCACCTTAGTAATATTGTTGTTAAGTCATTTTTCAATTGTGTCTGGCTCTTTGTGATCCCATACTAGTGTGGTTTGCCAATTCCTTCTGCAACTCATTTTACAGATGAGGACACTGAGGCAAACAAGGTGAAGTGCCTTGCCCAGAGGCACACAACTAATGGGTGTCTGAAGTCAGATTTAAACTTGGAAAGATGAATCTTCCTGACTCTAATCCTGGCATTCTATCCACAGTACCACTTAGCTACCCACCTTAGTAAATATTCCTTTCTAAAACCTGAATCTAGCTAACTAAATGCTATTAATTGATAATCATGGCAGGACCTACACTGATGGGGGCTTGTAAGCTATATAGCACTAAAATTAAAGACAACCCTAAAGAATTGTCATGGGTTAGTCCTGATCGAAAACAGTAGTTATGCTCTGGGAACCTAGCTTTTCTTTTTTTAAATTTTTATTAAAGCTTTTTATTTTCAAAATGTATGCATGGATAATTTTTCAACATTAACCCTTGCAAAACCTTATGTTCCAATTTTCCCTCCCCTTTTCCAACCCCCTCCCTTAGATGCAAGTAATTCAATACATGTTAAACATGATAGAAATATATATAGTAAATCCAATATATGCATGCATATTTACACAATTATCTTACTGCACAAGAAAAATCAAATCAACCAGGAAAAATGAGAAATAAAATAAAATGTAAGCAAACCACAACAAAAAGAGTGAAAATGCTATGTTGTAAACCCACAGTCCTCTCTCTAGGTGTAGATGGCTCTCTTCAGCCCAAGATCATTGGAAGTGGTCTGAATCATCTCATTACTGAAGAGAACCACATCCATCAGAATTGATCATATTCTTGTTGCTGTGTACAATGATCTCCTGATTCTGCTCACTTCACTCAATATCAGTTCATGTAGGTCTCTCCAAGCCTCTCTAAAATCATCCTGCTGATTGTTTCTCACAGAACAATAATATGCCATATTTTTATGTACCATAATTTATTCAGCCATTCCCCATTCAAGGGGCATCCATTCAGTTTCCAGTTCCTGCCACAAACATTTTTACACATGTAGGGACCCAACTTTTCAATGGAAGTGAAAGTTGGGATATTTGTCTTAGAAAAGGAAGCCTGGATGAGTGATATGTGACTTGACCTTGTTCAAACAGTGATGAGGTGAAAGAAGGAAGACATTATGAAATCTCAGAGCTGGAAGGGACTTTTGGCAGAGGCTAGTTGGGGCATTCTGTCCCTGACCAAGACTCCCTTCAATATATCCCAGAAAAGTGGCCATTTGAAGGCCATCGTAGAGAGATCCTGTGGCTTCTCGAGGAAACACCTTAGGAAGGGCTTTTCTTATTTTCTCAGCTTTGATTCATTGCTCCTGGCTGGGCCTCTTGAGGCCAAGCAGAACAAGGCTAATAATCTATAATCCACTACCCTCCAGTACTTGAATAAAGTGATTACATTCCTCTAACACTTCTCTTCTCCAGATTAGCCTACCCAAAGCATTCAACAAATCCTCCTATTGCACAGTCTCCATCCCTCTTGCCATCCTGGCCCCTCTCTTATGGAAACACTCCAATGTATTTTTCCTAAAATATTATCAAAATTGGACAGAACTCCAACTTTAGAAACTTTCAACCTCTTCATTGGTGACTCATTCCCCAAGACTGCCATTTTAGGAAGGACCTCTGCCACACTTCTCCTCATTCAGGGCTAGATGCTCTACAGAATCCTCATCTTCTCCTGTTACATTGCCTTTACACAGGTTCCCTTCCTCCATGGGAGTGCTGGCGAATGTTTAATAACCAGCTCTCCGAGGGAAAATGTATGCAGGTCACATTTGTCAGTTTATTCTGCATTGTTCACATTTCTTCCATCACTTTCTTAAGTCTGGATAATCAACAAAACAATAAACTGAGTGTTGATTTGTAGTACTTGCTGATTTAAGAGTTGTAAATGATCACTTTTAAAAATTAGACTACCTGATTTGATTTTTCTTGTGCGGCAAGATAATTGTATAAATATGTATGCATATATTGGATTAAAAATATATTGGATCTATCTTTACCATGTTTAACATATATTGGACTACTTGCCATTTAGGGGAGGGCATGGGGAAGGGGGGGAATTGGAACAAAAGGTTTTGCAAGGGCTAATGTTGAAAAATTATCCATGCATATGTTTTAAAAATTAAAAGCTTTAATAAAGAAAAAACCCCCAAAAATTAAAATTAAAATTAAAATTCCACATCTCTGCAGCTGGTTCCAGTACACCCCTGCATATTTCTCTTAACTCCCCTCTCTTTCTAGTCCCTGTTTGTGTTGCCTTCCCCATGAGAATGTAAGCTCTCTGAGGGCAGGGATTGACTTGATTCCTTATGTTTTTATCCCTGGTGTTTACCACAGTACCATATAGTGAGTTCTTAATAAAGGATTTATCTATCGATATATCTATCCATCTAGCATCTTTCTCTCTTTCTCCCTATTTTTTCTTCCTCTTTCTCTCCTCTCTCTTTAGCCATCCATTTTTTCTCACTCATCTATCCATTTATCTCCCTCCTTCCCTCTGTATGTGTGTGTGTTTTTCTCCCTATCTTTTTCCCTGTCTCTGTCTGTCTCTTTCTCTCTCATCCATCCCCTCTATATTTCTTACACATTTCTGTTTCTCTATTCATTCACTCTCTGTGTCTTTCTCTGTCTCCCTTTTTCTTTTTTTCTTTCTCTTGCCATCCACTTTCTCCCTCCCTCTCTTTCTCCTCTGTCTGTTGTGTTTTGACCAGGCCAAAGATCAAGATGTACCTAAATGTCAAAATATCAGAGAAGACTTTATCTCTAAGTCAATCTCTCATCCTGCCAGGTGTTGTGTTCTTTCTCAAGCAAAACTGAAAGTGTTCTGCAAAATTGTCAAAAATCAAGAGAGAGTACTTCTTAAGTGTTAACACTGCCCTTGTTCAGTCAGCCTTGACAGCACAGAAGAAGAGGTATTTCTGAGCACTCTCAGCCATCACTATTGCCCCTATGCAGGCAGTCAGGAAACGCCCTGTCCTGATGGCAAGGAAGGGCCTAAAGGATTGGTGCTATTCTACTGGCCTGTTCAATATTCAGACCGAGAAAGCTGTTATAATTCAGAATATCTGGTATGGGAGTGTGAAGTGGGCCATGTTTGTGATCATCATCATCTACATTTGGTAAGTCTGTGACCATAAACTACATTTGCCTTGTAATTTCCCAATCTACCTCTTCATCCCTATGTTCTTCTGCTCCTTTGAATAGGTCCCTCTCCTCCAGCCGCTTCTATCCTCCCCACCACCAGCATTCTTGCCTTTTTTCATCCACTGCCCCTTTCCTTTATTGCCTTCCCCTTCTTTTATCCAAATGCTACCCATCACCCAAAGCTCAGCTCATTCATTTGCCTTAACTACTCCATCCCACAAATCCATCCTTCTCCATGGGATCCCACTACAAATTGGCCTAATGGAATGGTCCATCTTGGCAATCACCCTGGTGTCTGGCACATAATGGGTATGTGATAAATCCTGGTGGATTGTATCTTTTTTCCTCTATGTATAGTGCTGAGCCCAAATTCAATAAATAATTGTTGACAATTGAATGAATGAAATGTAGGTCAGACGGCAACATCTACTTTATGTGACATTACATTTTTTACCTATAAAATAATATAATAAAATATATATAACATAAATATAGTATTATGTTAATATATATATTATATGATACAATATCACATGATATGTTAATAATGTGACATATGAATAATTGTCACATCATTAACATATGATATGTTAATAATATATTCATATTATGAATAATTGCATAAATATATAATGTATAATTTGTATGAATATATAGTGTACAATTGTATAAATATATTATTATGTATATAATGTATATGATATTGTGTATATAAAATTATAATAAAATATAGAATAATATCTCATTGGCATACTTCCTAGGGTAATAGTACAGTAATTAAAGGCAGTTAGATGGTGTAGTGGATTCCAAAATTGGAATCAGGAGGACCTGAATTCCCATCTAGCCTCAGACACTTACTAGCAATGTGACCCTGGGCAAATTATTTAACATCTTTCAGTCCTCAATCTGTAAAATGAAGCATATTAATAGTATCAATCTTTCAGAATTGGCAGGAAGATCAAGTGAGATAATATATGTAAAGTGCTTTGTAAACCTTAAATACCCATATACAAGCTAATTATTATTAGTGACTGTGAAATTTATTCAAGGTAACGAGGGGAGGAGGCACTAATAGCTGGGAAAGATCAGCAAAAATTTCATGTAGAAGGTGAACTGAGATTTGAAGGAAGCTACTGATTCTAAGAAGTGGAGGTGAATGAAGAAATGCATCCCAAGCATGGTACAAAGGCCCGGAGGGGGGAGATTGAGTTATCCTATGTGAAGAATAGCAAGAAGGCTAGTTTGGAGTGTGTGAAAGAAAGTGATATAAAGCAGTCCCTACCTTCAAAGAATGTACATTCTATTGGGAGACATAATATGTACACAGATAAGTAAATATAAAGAACTGGAAATATCAGGAAAGGTACATAGGAAAGAGGCCATAGCTTAGCTGAATGTTGAAAAAAGCTTGAATTAAAAGAAGGGGGAATCATGAAAAGGGACACATTCCAGACAAATATTTGTTGCATGAGGACAAACTAGCCTAGAAATTTCTTTAATCTGGGAATCTCTTTTCCCTTCCTCTTTTCCATAAATTTTAAGGCTAAGAAGGGAGTAGTTTCCATTAGAAAAAAGGACTTAGGAACCACAGAAAAAATGGTTATTTGTCTTTTCTTCTTACCACATTTAGCTTTTGTTTGTGGAGTGAGAAACTGTATCAGCGCAAGGAACCCCTGATCAGCTCCGTGCACACCAAAATTAAAGGAATAGCAGAGGCGACTGTAGGGAATAAGACCCGAGTGTTAGACTCAACAGATCACACCTTTACCTTTCAGGTGAGAATTCCTGAATTCCCATGCACAAGAATCAGGCTCCTTAGGTATTAACTTTCTCATCGCTCAGAGGTCTTTTTTTTATTTAATTTTTTTCAATAAACAAATATTTATTTTCTCTCTCTCTCACTCTCCCCATTAAAAAAACAAAAAACAAAAACAAAAACCTTATATTCAAGAGGCATAGTCATTCAAAGCAAATATCCACATTAGTCACGTTAAAAAATGTATGTTTTATTCTGAACCGTGAGCCTATCACATCTCTGTAAGGAGTTAACCAGCATTCCTTATCATTGATCCTGCAAAATCCTGTATGATCATTGTGTTATCAGTTTATAAATCTTTCAAACTTATTTCCTTATACAATTGTTGCCTACGGTGTAAAGTTTTTTCATTCTGCTCACTTTCTTCTGCATCAGTTCATATAGCTCTTCCCCAGTTTTCTCTGAAACTGCTGCTTTGATCCTTTTTTACAACACAATAATATTCTGTTCTATTCATGTACCATTATATTTTCAGCCAATCCTCACTTGGTAGATATCCCCTTAGTCTAGTTTTTGCCTCCACAAAAAAATTAATATTTTTCTTCATATGAATCCATTTCCTCTTTCTTTGATCTATTTGGGGCATATGGCTAGTTACAGTTATCACTGGATTCAAGTTTATGTAGTTTAAAGACTTTTTGATTGTATCAAAAGTTTACCTATTTCCATCTAGGAGCCGGAACATGGAGACCCTAACCAAAGAACTTAATATAGGCATAGATCAATGGGTTTCTTTTATTGCTGACCTATGTTTACTCCAGAAACATGGTCAATTCCCTGCATAAACTGAGTCATCCTAAAGGAATGGACAAATATTCTCCTTGCTGGGTCCCTTGACACAGAGCATCCTGCACCTGGAAGACCATTTTGTCTCAGAGTCACGCTATCAAAGGAGAATACCTAGAGTAGTGCCTTCTTTGTTCTCAGCCTATAAAAAACCCAATGGTGGGCTAGATACTTTGGAATCTCTACCAGAAAGGGATGCCTTGCCTGGGACCTTCCCACTTCAGATTGTACCCTGACCGCTGGCTGAGATTTGGGGTTCCCCAATGGAAACCTCAAGTGTTGATGTTTCCCGTGTTGATGTTATTTGTTTTCTTATATTATCTTTATTGTTAAAGTGATCAATGCACTTGTTGATTGTGTATAACTTTTATGTTTTTTCCCCTATGTCTTGTTTGAATCAAGGTTCAGAGCAATAATAAACTTGTAGTCATCCCCCTTTTAAGTCTATGCCTATTGAATATGACTTCTGAACCTACATTAACCTTACATGTGGCCGTTCCCTGATTTTGACTAGGGTTAGAGTTAGGATTGGAATAAGGTTAAGGAGTACCATGGTTTGTTGTCTTGGAAGGATGGGATACCATTCATCTCCCAACCTTCTTATGGACTGATCTAACCCCAGCTCCTACTTTGGAGACTGTTCTGCTGTTCATGAATTTGCCTCTCTTTATACCAGCATGTTTGTCATCATATTTTTCTAAACTTATTCTTAATAAAGAAACTAATAGTTTTCCTCAGGAATACTCTAGTCCAATGTGTTATCATCACTTGTTCTATGATTCTATTAAACAACCCCTGAAAATTCTCTCACAAAAATACCTGTCCCGGATATTTTATCTTCCCTCATAAGATGTACTATTTGTATCCTTATCACTTTAGCATAGTATCTGGCACATAGTAGGTGCTTAATAAGTATCTTTTTATTCATTGATGATAATAACATTTCTGCTATTATTATTAACAGCAATGAAAATCTAGAACATTGGCAAATTCCCCGCATTTGACATTTCTGTGCTCTTTTTCTCCTCAGGGAAATTCATTCTTTGTGATCACCAACTTTCTAACTACAGAAGGGCAGGTGCAGGGGATTTGTCCCGAGGTAAGGGAGGTTCTGAGGGGGTGTGGGAACCCAGTGAGGAAACCTGAACAAACAGGTCCGGTAGAGGCAGGAAGGATGCAATCTGGACCTGAAAGAGACACCATCTTTCATGGTTTCTGAAGAGGGTGAGTGTGTGAGTGTGTATGTGTATGTTTTGGGAGAGTTAATCCTCAGGAAATGGATATGGACACTCTAGATACTCAAGGAAGGCAGAAATTGTCCTTCTTTATATTAATTGTACCTTCAACATTTAGCACAATGCCTGACATATAATAGGTGCTTAATAAATGTTTTATTGAATTGAAATAAAGGCTAGCTTGGGATTTCCAGGTATAAAAAAATTCCCTTATGTGTAAATACCTTTCAGCAAGACAGGTCTGTACCATCCCAGAAACTTTTAGTCTCAGAGAGTAGCCTATAGCAGGGCTTCTTAAACTTTTTCCATTAATGATGCCTTTAAGCCCAAGAAATTTTTATGCAATCTCAGGTATATGAATATGTAAAACAGGTATACAAACCAAACATTTACTGACAAAAAAATCATAAATTTATTTTAAAACAATTCTTTGGTATACATATCATTTTACCATTAGGTCTCAAAGTGCCTTGCGTAAAAGTTGGTGGAGAACAGGATACTTTTGGGGTTTAAGAGAACATGATCAATTTGGATTCATCAGTAAAAGAACTCCTGACAGGGTCAAAAAGCAAAATCTCAGGATCTTAAGTGATATTATCTCATCTGTTCTTCACAATGATCCTAGGAGTGTGAGGCCATCATTACTTCCATTTACAGATATTTAAGATGTGTGACTTGTACAGGGTCCCGCATCCAGAAAGTACCTGAAGGCAGATTTGAATTTAGGTCTGGAGGGCACAGTAGATAGAGCACTAGGCCAGAAGTCATTTATTAGCTATATGATTTGGACGCGTCCCTTAATCCTGTTTGCCTCAGTTTTCTCATCTGTAAAATGAGCTGGAAAAGGAAATGAAAAACCATGCCAGTATCTCTGCCAAGAAAACCCCAAATGGGGTCATGTGGCTCATCCATCTTATCTAAGATAGCATACTTAGTTAATAATTCAGTGATTATTTTAGTTGGAATTATGTTATTTTCTCCTTAATTCTGATAATTCCTTGTTAATGGTATTAGTATATTAATTTGCTGGCCTCTGACTTCTTTTGTTTAGAAATACAACATAATATTCTTTTCCTGTTTTATTAGTATTAGAATTATGTTATTTTCTCCTTAATTCTGATAATTCCTTGTGCGTAATATTAGTATATTAATTTGCTGGTCTCTGACTTCTTTTGTTTATAAATACAACTCAATATTCTTTTCCTGTTTTATTAGTATGTCTTCAGGGAGATTGATTTGGATTTTGAGGACCCACAAATTTAGTTCAATGCTCTAGCCCATTTTTCTGGATTCTGACTCTGCTATCCATCGTATTAGCTTTCCCTCCTAGTTTAATATCAATCATAGATTTTTATACTATTCCATCTATCCCTTTATTTAAGTAATTGATTAGGCAGCTATTTGGCATAGTGGATAGAGCACCAGTTCTGGAATCAGAAGGGCATGAGTTCAAATCCAGCTTTAGACACTTACTGCGTGACCCCTGGGCATGTTACTTAACCCTGTTTGCCTCAGTTTCCTCATCTATAAAATGAACTGGAGAAGGAAATATGAAACCACTACAGAATCTTTTCCAAGAAAACCCCAAACAAAGAGACAGATAAAACTAAAATACAAAATAAGAGCAAATCATTGATAAAAATACTAAGTAACAGCTAAGCACAGATCCCTAGAGCACTCCAATGGAGACCTCCTTGGAAATAGACACTGAACCCTTAAGGATTACTTTTCAAACTCCAACCAGTCCTAAATCCTTCTGATTATATCATTTGCTAGTTCTACTTCTCCATGTTTTTCATAAACTAGTCCACTTACTTATCATCTCTAAGGTTCTCTCCAGATCTCATTGAATGAAACCATCCCAACACCTTTTAAAAATGAAAAAATGGGTGAGTGAAACAATAAAAAAAAACATTACAGACTGAGCACCCACACTAAGCACTAGAGATGCAAATGTTTATCATCCAATACAGGGAGATGACACACATGGGCAGTATTAATCAGGGAGAGACGTATTGGTTTTGAAAGTTAGAATGATGGTGAGTGGAGCAACACATTCTAGGGACAATGGCAGAAATGATTTGTTCATGGACCCAGAATTGGAAATTGGGCCTAGGGAGGGTACATCCATTACAGCAAGGTATGGCTGGGCTGTAGAGTGAAGGATATCCTAAATACAATGTGCCATGAGATTCCTCCTGGCACAATATTTGGTTCTGGTGGAGAGGAAGAAATGTGAGAAGATGGTCTAGATATAAGAGGGATATTTTTAAAAAATAACTGTTCATATGAACTGATGCTGAGCAAAACAAGTAGAACCAGGAATACATTCTATACTATTACAGTAAGAATGTGCGATGATCAATTATGAAAGGCTTGGCTCTTCTCAGTGATTCAGTGATCCTAAGCAATCCCAATAGACTTTGGACAGAAAATGCCCTCTGCATCCAGAAAAAGAACTAAGGAGAATTAATATAAATCAATATATTTTATGTTCACTTCTTTTTTCTGTTTTTTTTATCTCTTCCATGGTTTTTCCCTTTTGCTCTGATTTTTCTCTCCCAACATAATTCATAAAGCAATGTGTATTAAAAATAAATAAATTTTACTAGAAAAAAATAACTGTTTGTATAGCCCTTTAAAGTTTGTAAAATACTTTTTCAGGCAACTGCATAATCAAGTTGATGGGGAAAAATATCAGTGTCCCCATTTCCTAGATAATGAAGAACTGAAGTTTGTCACAGAACTAGTGGGACCTGAAAATTTGGAACTTGAAGCCAGTGTACCCGACTCTAAATCCCATGCTTTTCTCTCATGTCCTCTTGTCTTATGGTTTATCCTGCAGTTTCCCACCAACAAGACTTGCTGTTTTTCAGATCAAGATTGCGAAAAGGGGAGGACTGACCCACTAAGCAAAGGTACATGTTATTTCCTGTTTCTTAGACCCTGAGTCCAGTATAATAAAGAAGCTCTCATTTTAGGCATAGATTCCCACTTAAGCCTCAATCAGAACCCAGAGTCCTCAATCTCAAATCCTACTCTAATATATTATTGTTAATCTATCACTCAAATTCTACTCCAAAGCCATGTGTAGGGGACCCTGAGTTTTCAAAGGCTATGACAATAGAGCACAATGTCTAAAAGACAATGGAAGCCCCTTGAGGACAGAAACAAGTTCCTTTTTATCTTTATATCCTCAGCTGCTAGACCAGTACATTAGACCTAGGAAGAGCACAACACATTTTTTTTTCCTTCTACTAACATATGTGTGTGTGTGTGTGTGTGTATACTTTCTTTTTTTTCTTATTTTTTCTTTTTGTATAAACTTTTTTAGTTATAGTTTTTTTTATTTTCAAAATATATACATGGATAATTTTTGACATTCACCCCTCAAAACCCTGTGTTCTAATTTTTTTGCCTCCCTTCCCTCCTCTCCTCCAGTCAGCAAGTGATACAATATGTTAGACATAGCACAACAAAATGTTCCATTCCTCCAATAGAATATAAGTTCCACCAGTATAGAGACTATTTACTTTTTCCTTTTTGTGTCACTAGCTCCTAGCCCAAAGTCTGGTATAGAGGTGGTGCTTAATAAATGCCTATTGGTTGGAATAAAAAAAAACCCACCTTAAAATAAGTAACAACTCGATTCTTTCTTTAATTTTTTTAATGGCTCTCTGATTATTAATATCAAGAGAGTTATAAATTAAGCAGCTGAACCCTGGCCAAAAGCAACTATCATGGTGGGTATCAAACACAAAATCCAAAGGAAAGAGAGATTTCTACGATTAGCAGAATGCCCTGCACATGCAAAGTACTCAATAAATGCTTGTTGACTGGCTCTCTGACCTATGGCTGGTGAGATTTTTCAGAAGCTCTTTTATATGAATGGAAGTACCCTGACTGAATCATGCTCCAGAAAATGGCAAAACTTGCTAAATGAGAGTGAGGGCAGCTTAACCAGAGAGGGGGTCAGGAGCAATGCAAAGAATGATGCTTTGGGGTCCAAGACCCCTGGTTCAAGTTTCAGCCATGGCAACTTGTTACCTCTGGGAGCAAAGAATTACAGATCTAGGGCAGGAAGGGATCTCTCCAGGTCATATAGTCCAACCCTCCCATTTTACAGATAAGAAAACTGAGACCCAGAAACATTAAATGTCTTGCTCAATGTCACACATAATCAGTTACAGAGGGAGAATTAAAAGCAATAGATTGGATTCAACAGCTCTTAAAGAACCATATAGTTCTAATTCTATGTTCCTGTGACCTTCGAACTTTTATTATTAATAAATCATTTGACCCAATCCCCTGGCTTTGGGTCCTTGGGAATGCCTGGTGTTAGATGATGAAGTCTTTTCTGTCCCTTGAGGCCAAAGATAACAAAAGGAACAAAGTTATTCTAAGTGACACAAAAGTTGTTGTTTGTCCTTTGTTATCCAAGAGGATCATGACATCAGGAAGATGATGCCATGACTTGCAAGTGAACTGGATTTAAGAGAGGGAGGGTTGTGCAAAGTCACCTACCTCACTTTCTCCTCCAGAGCCATCTGGATCCAGTGGCCAGAGAGAGATCAGGACAATGGGAGATAGCCCTGGATGCATCCAAAGGAAGAAAAGTTGTCAACCAATTTGGCCTCCTTGTAAAGAAAAGAAGGAGCCTCTAGGTAGCAGCACAGTATTGAACCTGGAGTCAGAAAGACCTGAGTTCAAATCCAGCCTCTGCTACTTACTAGCTGGGTGATCCTAGACAAGTCACCTCATTCACCCCGTGTGTCTCAATTTCCTCATTTGCAAAATGAGCTGGAAATGACAAACTACTCCATTATCTTTGCCAAGAAAACCCAAAATTCCTCCTGGCACAATATTTGGTTCTGGTGGAGAGGAAGAAATGTGAGAAGATGGTCTAGATAAAAGAGGGATATTTTTAAAAAATAACTCCATAAATGGAGTCAAGAAAAATAAGACACAGCTGAAAAAATCACTCCCAACCACAAATGTGCTAGGCACTGTGCTAAGTGGTAGGGATTCAGCTAACAAAAAGATAGTCTCAGCCCTCAAAGAGCTTACAGTCTAAAGACAGACAACATAATACTCTGAGGCAGAAAAGTAGGGATTAGAGAATGGGATACTAAGGAGTATCTAGTGCAGGGCATTTTGTTCCACAGAGTCAAAACCAGCAGCAGATGCAAAGTGGAATGTAAGCAACTTGAGGACAGGTGCGTTTTTTTTTTTCCTTTCTTTGGATCTCCAAAGCTTAGTATACAGTAAGTCTTTAATAAATGCTTGTTGATTGGTGCAATATCTCCATTGAACCTCACAAAAAATCCAGTAAGGTGGGTGCTATAGGTCTCAGCTGCCACATTTTAATGATGAAGGTCACGAGGCTCAGAAAAGTTAGATCCACAAACCTAATATATGTCAGAGGTAGGATTTGAACACAGGTCTCTCCTGTTTTCAAGTCAAGTTCCCTTCCCACCGTGTCACTCTACTCTTCCCAGCAATGACTTTACAATGGTATCATTCCTATAGGGATTCAAACAGGAAAATGTATAAAGTATAATGTGACCAGTGACCACCCAAAGATCCATGACCTCCCAGATATTTGTAAGCACCAAAAAACCTGCGAAGTCACCACCTGGTGTCCTACAGAGCCAAAAAAAGATGCTCCTCAGTAAGTATGAAGCAGAATGGACTTATTTCTGTCTTAGTATATGGAATACAGAAGGTACTATTTCAATATCTGTTGAAAAAAGAATGCATATATGAATTTTTATGCTTTTTTGTTCATTTTTAACTTTTATTTTCAGCTCCAAATTCTCTTCCTCTCTCCATTGCATGCCCCAAGCATTGAAGAGTCAAAAATAGAATACCTATTATATATATTGTCGTGTAAAACATTTCCAACATGTACTGATGAATTGAATCTCCTTGGACAATGCTTATAGAGCTTAAATTAAGGCTTTCTTAGATTTTTGCAGAACCTCGTCAAGTTAAGACAGTGTGTCGGGGACACTCAGCAAGGCAAATAGACAGGAAGCCACTAATACCTCTCCATAACCCTAAATAACTTTCTATTTATTTCATATGTATATTTTGTGTGAAAGAAAACATGCGGTTTCCCTACCCCACCCACATACCTACTTCTTAGTTAATGTAATTATAGAAATCCCAGGCTCTAATCATAAGATGACAATGAAATGTTAACCTAGCTATAAAAAGGATTTATTCCTTGATCCCCTTATAAGTACAACAAAATGTTGTTTATTTTCGGCAAGGTATTTGGGGATGACTTACCCAAGGTCACACAACTTGTAAGTATTATGTATCTGAGGTCATATTTGAACTCAGGTTCACCTGACACTAGGGCCAGTGCAGGATCCACTGAACCATCTAATTGCCCGACAACCAGATATTTAATTGTAAGCTCCTTGAGGGCAGGGATGATCTTTTGCCTCTTTTTATATTCCTAGTGCTTAGTATAGCAAAATGTCTGGCATTAGTAGACCATTGATTAAGAAATGTTCATTAATTGGTTGGCCCAGAAAGGGAAGGATACTTGCCTAGTTGGTGTGTTGTTTGGTCGTTTTCAATTATGTTCGAGTCTTCATGAACCCCTCTGGGATTTTCCTTTTTTCTTTTAATTTAATTTTTAAATAATGCTGTATTTTTTTCCTTAATTAATTGTAAAAAGAATTTTTAACATTTGAAGAGTACATTCCCTAGCTGTGTGGCCCTGGGCAAGTCACTTAACCTCAATTGCCTCAGCAAAAAGCTAAAAAAAAAAATTGAAGAGTAGAAAATGACTGAAAAACCCCAACAACAATACCTAAGTAAAACCAATAAGCACCTTGACCATGACTGCCAATATACTTCATCCTGTGCCTAGTCCATCACTCCTCCATTGATAGAATGACAGCATCCTCATCCAATAGACCTTTGAAGTCAAGATTGGTGATACAGAGAAAGAAATAAAAAAGAAATGGGAGGAAAAAATACAAAGTGATGTTGTTGGATGCACTAAAATCTCAGGGAATGAGAGTTAGCTAGAAGCCCCCAAAAAGAGCAGATCTCTCTTCTCCCAGCTCTCATTGATTCCATGTGCCCTTCACACAAACTCTAGGTATTGAGTAATCAATCTCCACTAATGAGGAAAGCGTTCTTTACAAATGGCTTTCACTTTCAGCCAAAAGTTATACCATTTTCCAGTCAAGTCAGCCTACTAGGAGCTCCCTGATCTCAAGCATTCCATCTTTTTCCATTTTTCTGCAGAAGCTGATTCCCCACCTCATGCCTGGAATTCCCTCACTCCTTACCTTAATCTTTTAGAATCCCTAGCTTCCTTCAAAGATCAGTTCATAAATCATCTCCTCTAGGCAGTTTCCCAAGCTCCCTAATTGTTAGTGCGATCTCCTCAGACTATCTTTTATGTATTTGCCTGTTATATCTCTCAGTATCTAAGTAAGATACCTGAAGACAGGAGCCATTTTTTTTCCAATTTTTTCTTTAGATTGAAAGTGTGTTCATCCAATAGAAATCCAATAAGCATTTGTGGAATTGGATTGAATATTGGTTATATATGTGTCCTGCCTCTCCGGGCAACTGGGTATCACAGTGGATAGAGCACTGGGCTTGGAATCCAGAAGATTAATCTTCATGATTTTTTAATCCAGCCTTAAATACTCCCTAGCTGTGTAACTTTGGGCAAATCACCCTCTTTGCCTCAGTTCCTCATCTGTAAAATGAGCTAGAAAAGGAAATGGCCAACCATTCCACTATCTTTGCTAAGAAAACATCAGAATAAAGTAAAAAAAAAAAAACTGAACAAGAACACCTTCTGATTCAGGTATGAAGTCTTTAAGAGTCGAGGGCTGTGAGGTAGGTAGTACAGTGGATGGAGCACCAGCCCTGAAGTCAGGAGGACCTAAGTTCAAATCTGATTTCAGACACTTAACACTTCCTAGTTGTGTGACCCTGGGCAAGTCACTTAACCCCAATTGCCTCAGCAAAAAACCAAAAGTCAAGGACTGTGTCTTATTGAATGTATATATTCCCAACTCCACATCCCTGAGCTAGCTCAGGTTTCTACACAAAGTGCATATTTTTGTGGAAATTGTCAAAACTTTTCCCTAGCTGGTGCTGGACAATGATCACCACAACACATCCTGTACTTTCTTGTCTTAGGCCGGCACTCCTGGCCAGTGCTGAAAACTTTACCGTCCTCATAAAGAACAGCATTCACTTCCCAGCCTTCAACTATGGCACGTAAGTAGGTTTTCATTTACTCATTTCCCAGGCTGCTGCAAATTTATATGAATTGTTTTTCATTCATTCATTCATTACTAAAGAGGAAGTAGACACAACTTTTCAAAATAATGGGATTTGGTTACCTGTTGTTTTTTTTTTTTTTTTTACTTTTGCAGAAGAAATATCCTGACTGAAAAGGATATTTACTGTACATATCACAAAACCCTCAGGCCAGACTGTCCAATTTTCCGGCTGGGAGATGTTTTACAAGAAACAGGGGCAAACTTTTCATCTGTGGCCATCCATGTAAGTAGAGCCATTTCACTATGAAAAATATCTTTCCAGACATCCTTTTGTGAATTTGGTTTAGAGTTTGGACCACCATATTAAGTGGGAACAGCCATAAAAGGGACCAGATGACTTGGATAGCATGTCCAAGAGGTAAGACCTCTCCTAATTCTTCTACACAAACATGAGCAATATGGGTATTCCACAAGCCAATTGGCAAAGGCCTTAGTTGCCCCTGTAGTTAAGGACTTGGCCCAGCCATTCCCCATTTCCCAGAACACACTCCTTTCCCCCTTTTACTTCAAAGAATCCCTAATTTCTTCAAGATGTAACTGAAACACCATCTTGTACATAAAGCCTAAACCCCCAACTACTTGTACCTGTTATAATTGCCACCTAGAAATTTTGAATTTATTCTGCATATACTTATGAACCCCTTCCAAAAACCTCCAAGCGACTATAAAGATAGTTCCATTGCATAAGGAAGTTGGTGATTACAGTTATGCAGAATATTGGAAAGAAGAAAAAAATGAGATCTGGTACCCATGCAAAACTTGAAAGCATTGAGAGATGAACAGAAAAAGAGCAGAAACTGAATGAAAGCAGATTATCTCCCACAGGCCGACCAGGCTCCAGTAACCAGTGGCAGCCATTGGACATATCACATATTGGCCATGAGGGCAAGCCGCTGAGGATATGTTCTCTCTTCTTCTCTTTTCTCCCCTCTCTCTTAGACAAGGTGGGGACTCTTTTTTCCCCTAAAGATTTTTATTCCTTTTACACAGATCCTTTACTTGTACATGATTTTTTGTTTGAAGTTTTATTTTTTAATTAAATGTGACTGGGTTTAGATAAGCAGTTGGTTTCTGAGTACTCAAAAGGAAGGTCAATTCTGAGGAGATTTTTGCATTTCACAGAAAATATGTGAAGCAGACTATCTAGAAGCCTGTTGTATGAGCTATTTATTTATTCAATAGATGTCATAGATATACTCCCAAAGGCAGAACTGTGACAGATTCTAAGGCTTTCTTTCTGATTTCTGGTTGTGATCAGCCAGGTAAGTATCTTCCCTCCCCTTTTCCTCAAGAGAGACAAATGGAGGGAGAGTGAAGAGTGGAGACTACAGAAACCATTCTAACTGACCAACTGGGGTGATCTGTGATCTGTGATCTTTTCTGGTGAGAAGGACAAGAATGAAGACACAAGACAAATGGAATCTATAGGGTCACCTTGGGAGCAGGATCTGTTTCCTTTTTTAGTTCCCCAGGTGCCTGATGTAGAGTAAGATCTCAAGAAATGGTTTTTGAATAAATGAATATTGTATCCTTCCAACAGAACGGTGAAATTCTGAAAGGTATCAACTGTTTCACTTATGTCTTGGTTTACTCAGTGCCTAGCACATACTAGGTGTTGAATAAATGTTTGTTGATTGATTGGAACAGAAAGTTAGACTATTCCTTATCTCTTTTTTTCTCTATTCTTTTTTCTCTTAAGATTTAACTACAGGGGCAGTTAGGTGGTACAGTAAATAGAGCACCAGCCCTGAAGTCAGGTGGACCTGAGTTCAAATCTGATCTCAGACACTTAACACTTCTTAGCTATGTGAGCTAAGTCACTTAACCCCAATTGCCTCAGCAAAAAGGAAAAAAAAGAATTAAGCTCCAAGGTGAAGGCAATAGCCTAAGTAAAGGTACAGAAAATTACCAAGTGTGATGCTGAGAAAGTGTAGATGGGTTTGGCTAAAGCAGAGGACTTGTTTAATTGTGGTGAACCCCAATGCTTAGCATTGTTTCTGTTTCTCTTTTCTAGGGTGGAATAGTGGGCATTGAGATCTACTGGGATTGTAACCTAGATGCTTGGTTCCACTCCTGCAGCCCCAAATATAGTTTCCGTCGCCTGGATGACACGATGATCAGGAAGTCTTTGCATCCAGAGAATAGTTGGTTAGCTTCAGTTCTATCAGAATCTTTCAGGTACATAAAACCAATGCACAATGAGCCCAGAGCCAAACTCAGCCTTCCAAGTGGCATTTAAGAGATTTTCCTTCCAAAGCAGGAATTTCCTCAGTTCCAAGATCTTGTATCTATCTAATATATTCCAAACTAACCTGATTTATTGAAAGGAGGAAGTAAAACATGGTGAGATTAAAGGATATGTAAATACTGGTGTAGGAGGCATGGAACATGTTCAGTGAGGGCTTCCAGTGGGCTCTCTAGTCTCCTCTCTTTGGAGCACACCTAGTGAACTGCTGAATTGATGGCTTGGCCACTTCTTGAGAAATAAGCTCAGCACTTTGGAAAAGCCTGGCAAAACTTGAACGGTACCTTTGTTCTCCCTTACCCCCAACCATGATTGTAGTTGGAATTCTTCACCAGTTTAAGAACTTTTGCTCTCTAGATATCCCCATGTCTTTCTTTTCCCTCTTTCTTTTCTTTTTCTTGGGGTCTAACCCTTCTTCTGGCTTGTCAAAAGCACAGACCAGAAGGGAGTTGTTCAAACAGTGAGGAGGCAAGTGTAACTGCTGAAATCCAGCAGTCTCCCACACCCATTATTATTACATTCATTAAATTGTTAGAATGAGTTGTAATGAGTTTTCTCATGTTGTAATGCATTTAATATTGTAATACATATAATAATGGTGGTGCTTGGAAAACCCCATTTGGGGTTTTCTTGGCAGAGATATTACAGTCATTTAGCATTTCCTTCTCCAGATCATTTTGTAGATGGGGAAACTGAGGCAAACAGGGTTAAGTGATTTAGCCAGTTTCACACAGCTAGGAAGTGACTGAGGTCAAATTTGAACTCAGGAAGAGCTGTCTTAATGATTCCAATCCCAGCACTCTATCCACTATAGTGCCACCTAATGGCCCCACATATAACAGTAATGCAGTTTACTATTAGTAATGGCTCAGTTAAAAAGAGTCCAGACTTGGAGGCTTGAAGACCTTATTTCAAATAGAACCTCAGACACTTACCAGCTTTGTGACCCTGAGTAAATTGCTTAACTTCTCTGGGCCTCATTCCTCATCTGTAAAATGGGTTTAATTATAGCCTTACCTCATAGGATTGTTATGAGAATCAGATAAGTTAATATATGTAAAGTCCTTTGTAAATCTTAAAATACTACCTATATGTTAGCTATGGCTCTAATGTTTTCAATATCAGCCTCCTGGGAGTGTAAATATTAAAATAACAATATAATATATCGTGTGTGAACAGCAGCATGTGTGAACCTTGTTGCCCTGGACCAACCAGGAATGTGCTGGTAAATGTTTTTGCTTTGTTTTGTTTTTTTAGAAAACATGCTCAGTACATTTTTAAAGCATAGTTTAATATATTAATATATTATATAATTATATATTAATAAATAATAATATTTGTATTAATAAAAATTTCTCCATCACTTTCTATAGTCTAGATAATCAACAAAACAATAACTCAAGCCACCATTTGCAGCATTTGCCAATTTCTGAGGTGTAAATACTCACTTTGAAAATTTAATACTGGCTCCAAGCACTCCCTTGGAACCAATTTTCTCTGCCTCACTTTTCTGTGGGTGACTAGTGCTGAGAGCAGATGGCTGATGAGCTTAGAAATAAGACAGTGATGTGAAAGGACTCCTGTTCAAATCCTGTGAATGGCAGGAGCACATCAGGGTCCTACAGGACTGAACACACATGGGTCCAGAAGAGGTATTGGGCCAAGAAGTGTTCATTGTCTCACTCTTCCTAAGCTCTGGGCTCTGGGCTCATGCAGAAAAACTGTTCAATCTCAGGGGAGCCTGGTACCTTAAAAAAAGGCTCAGGTTTAAAAAAAAACAACTCTCTGGCTCTTTATACTTTCATGCTTATATGTGGTTCATATATCTAGGGTAGTCCCCAAAAGGAATAGGAAGATACTTGATATACAAAGCATATTCATCTTTGTTCATCTTCTCTAAGAAGCACTTACAGAAGCTCTAGGGACCATTTCCCAGAGTATAGTGAGCACAGACTGAGGGAAACAGGGGCTAGACTTCTCAAACTTACAAGTTCTATTTCAGGATCACTGTTTAGTCACCCATGCTCAGGAAAAGGAAGAAAAAGCATGAGAGACAACCAGAGGTCCAAGCTCAAGGTTGTCTATGTGAAGCCCCACTTTAGCTGCCGGGTGTGAGCAGTGGCCATTTCTGTTGGGGTGAGGGGAGCATTTTTTATGGTAGTAAACAGAATATTACTTTAGCAAAAAAAAAAGAATATTACTTTAGGATTCATACAAATATACATATATGTTACTTGTGATATTCCATATACATGGCAGCTATGGGGGCCATAGTACACAAAGTGCTGGGCTTGGAGTCAGGAAGAGTCATCTGCATGAGTTCAAATCCAACCTCAGATACTTACTAGCTGGGTGATCCTGGGCAAGTCATTTAATCCTGCTTGCCTCAGTTTCCTTATCTGTAAAATGAGCTAGAGAAAGAAATGGCAAACTACTCCAGGATCTTTGCCAAGAAAACTCCATATGAGGTCACAAAGAGTCAGACATGACTGAAAGAACTAAATAGTAAGTATGATACACACACACACACACACACACACATACACAGTGTCCCAAAAGATTTAGCATGGCTTTAAGTTTTAATAACTTAAATAAACAAATA
The DNA here is from genome assembly GCA_023553655.1 of Myrmecobius fasciatus. NCBI lineage: Eukaryota > Metazoa > Chordata > Mammalia > Dasyuromorphia > Myrmecobiidae > Myrmecobius > Myrmecobius fasciatus. The sequence continues at coordinate 71,899 of JAJPUD010004797.1, read as the reverse complement.
ATTAAATCATCATTTAAATGTGAACTTTTTTGTAGCACCCATTGTAATTATCAAATGACTTATGAACTGCATGCTAAGTTTGTTTCTTCTCATTCTTCCTTCAAAATTGAAGTTTTGACCTTCAATAGCTTCAAACTACTTTAAAACTTTTGGAGGATCCTGAATATATTCAGACTTTATAATAGCAGAGGACACATTCCTATTCATCTTTTCACATATTTAAAACATTTAATATTTAGAATAATGAAACAATAACATTTTTATCTCATTTCAATTTAACAAGTACTTATTAAATAGCTAGGCCACAACAGCTAATAAGATTAAGAAATATGATTTAACCCAGATCCCTACCAGCTCCAAGTCTAGCCCTCTTCCACCTACATGAATTCTAAAAGAAGAAATGCACAAAAAAGACAAAGTCAAACTTCTGTGACATATAACTCAAGATTTATTAATCATCCATTTCAAAAGACTCAAATTCTGTAGTTTTGGCAAAGATGGCAGAGGAGGGTCATTTGTACATTTGGCAGTGCCTATATATAGTGAGCACTTAATAAGTGCTTGTGGACTGGTTGATTTCTTGTGTTCCTGTGTCCCTGCTCCAGCTGCTGGAATCTATGCAGCCTCCAATTACTAGTATGCAAGGACAAGCTCCTAAGTGTTCTGATGATAGCCTAGAAGGCAATGCTATTATTTCCCAAGAAGTAATAGGACTGCTGGATTTTGAATTTAAATGTCTCTTTTCTCTGGTTGTTCTCATAAAGGTTTTAATGACCTTCTGGGGCTAGCAATTTGTTCATCTTAATATCAAATTAGAAATCACTGCATAATTGATGAACTATGTTAATCTTGGATTAGTGGAGATGGAAATTTGGGGATTTCATCCCTGAGAACAGTTTTTGGATTTGAATTGAATTCTTGGGCCAGAAGAACAAAAACCACACTAGAAAATGGACCAGCAAGCATTACCTCCCTTTCCCCCTTGAGGGCTTGGCCCAAAACGACTTGGACATTTTAGAACAAAAGAAATTTGGTACAGTTTAATAAACACTTTGGTGATTGGCTTACTAAAGGCTGATCCAATCCAAACTCAACATTATTCATCCTTACAGGACTTATGTGACCCTAGAGAATGATTCTAAATCTTTGCACTTATCCTTTCTTTAGGTTTCTCTCCTTCATTTTAACAGAATGGAGTAGTGGGTAGAATGATGAACTTAAGAGTCACGAAGCCAAGTCAATAAGCATTTATTAAGCACTAACTGTATGCCAGGCACTGTGCTGAGTACTGGGGATACTGATACAAGTTATAAGAAAGATAGCACTTCCCTTAAGGACATTATATTCTAATGTGAGAAAATAACACCAAAAAGGGAGATGGGAAGGGGGAGGTATCCGCAAGGGGTGGAACATGGTAGCAGTCCAGAGAAAGAAGAATGGCTTCTTCAAAATGGAGATTCCAGGAGGAACTCATCAATGAAAGGGGTTCCATAAGGGAGGAGGGAGAAGGCAGCTAAAGCATGGGTTCAAATCCAATTTTAGACACACTTACTAACTGTGTGACCCTGGGCACATCACTTAACCCTGTTTGCCTTAGTTCTCTCATCTGTAAAATGAAGGGAGCTCTAAGGTCTCTTTCAGCTCCAAAGATCTCAGGCAGATCTAGTTTTCCATACTATGGCCCTTTTGCCAACCTGGGTGTGATCTACCCCATCATCCAAATCCATTGATATCCAAGGTTCTAGTCTTATCCCAACACAAAGGATATTTACTTCTTTTGGGGGTGGGGGGTATGGTTTCCCTTCCTAGAGGCTTCTAACTGTGGATCCCTTCCCTCTTATAGATATGCCAAATACTATATGGAAGAAGGTATAGAAAAACGAACTCTCACCAAAGCTTTTGGGATCCGATTTGACATTCTAGTTTTCGGCTCGGTAAGTACTACCTCCTCCCCCAACTTCACCCCCTTCAACTCTCTGCTTGTGCATAGAACTACTCAGAAGTATTTCTGGCTCAGTAATTACAAGCTAGCTCTCATGCAGTTAAACTGGGAAAAAAACAACCTTTATAATTAATAATTAAAGGAAAGACTACAAGGAAAAGCTAACACTTAAATCATCATTTATTCATGCATTTGTTTATTTATCTCTATATTTACCATCTCATTTTTTTGTTTATTAGTTTATTCATTTGTTTGTTTGTTTAATTTGAAAATGAGAATTGCCTTATCTTTCCAATTTTTGCAGCAGCTACTTCCAGGTCTGATTCCACTACTTTGGTGCTCTGAAACTTTAACCTGTTTCATTTTCCTTAGCTTAGGCTGGTTCCTCCCCTCCTTAGTTAACCTAATGACTCACCATTTTCGAGTCAGAGTGGACAATCTATTGGCTTTGACACTTTTGAAACTCAGAATTCCCAAACTCAATTAATCTACCAATTTATCAGTGTTCCCAGCACAAGGAATACAGAGGCATGTGCTACAATACCCAGTTAACACCTGAATTTAAGAAAATTCTGGGGCAGCTAGGTGGTACAGTGGATAGAGCACCAGCCTTGAAGTCTGGAGGACCTCAGTTCAAATCTGGCCTCAGACACTTAACACTTCCTAGCTGTGTGACCCTGGCAAGTCACTTAACCCCAACTGCCTCTGCAAAAAAAAAAGAAAGAAAGAAAGAAAGAAAGAAAGAAAGAAAGAAAATTCTGCTGGTATTTGTTAAGCTTGTTTAGCATAATATAATTATTGAATAATAATGATGACTTATTGCAAAGTAGTTCATGTTCACACAAGGTAGTATGGCATAGTAGCTAGAGTCAGAATCAGTCCTCAGAGTCAGGGAGACCAGCTTTCAAGTCCTAGCACTAACTGATCCTGGTTAATGCCCCCAGGCTACTCTCTGAGACTAAGAGTTGTAGCAAAAGTTCTCTCAGAATAAATAAAAGGAATTCCCTTATCCAGAATTCCCTATATCATAGGTTTAGTCTATGTAACTTACTCATTATATAGTCTACAAAATATTAGCAACAACCCTAAAAGGCTGAAATTGCAATATTATTGTTCCCATTTTAGAGGAAAGGAAACTGAGGTTCATGTCTGATGCCCAAAGCAAGAATCAATTATACCTGTACATAGGCAACAAGACACATGGAGAAGAATTTGTGCTATGCTGGCTAATTGGTAGCATCCAAGACAATCTTTTTTAAATTTTATTTTTTCGGAGGCAATTGGGGTTAAATGACTTGCCCAAGGTCACATAGCTAGGAAGTGTTAAGTATCTGAGGCCAGATTTGAACCAAAGGGCTGGTGCTCTATCCACTGCACCACCTAGCTTCTCCAGCCAAGCCAGTCTTGCAAATCCATAGTGGTGTAGCTGGTTCAAAACTTTCATTTTCTAAAAGAGAAATTGATTCAGCATTAACCTTTCCTTCAAGTGCTGGCCCCAAAAGGATCTTCTAAAATCAGAGCTTCCACCAGGCCCAAATAGATCCCAGCTGGATCATAGGAACAAGGCAAATGCAAATCAAACCCTTGAAACCTTTTAGTCATTCCCTGCCTGTCTGTCAACTTAGTTTTATTGTGACATTTCCCATGAGCATTTTAATGGCTCTGTCAATTTCTGCCATTCAATGGGTGTTCCCCATGACAATCCATCAAAGGAAATTGTGATGTTTGGGCCCAGGTGCTTCCATCCTGAATTTTAAATAACGTTTTCCATTTTATTTAAGGGAGGAAAATTTGATATTATCCAACTGATTGTGTACATTGGGTCCACCCTCTCCTACTTTGGTTTGGTAAGCAATTTTATATTCTACAGTTTTGAAACCTTTTTGGTTTAAGAAGAGTTCTAACTTTTTTTTCCCCCTTTTTTCCCTAGGCCACAGTGTTGATTGACTTTCTTATTCAGATGTACACAAACAAATGCTGTCGATCTTGGTTTTATTCTACTTGTAAGGTCTGTGAGTCCTGTTCTATCAATGAATACTACTATGAAAAGAAATATGAAACCATTGGCCAGCCTATACTGGTAAGAGTCATTGTCTTCCTCAACTTAATGCCGGAACACTTTTGTGATTAAAAAAGAAAAAAGTCAGTTGGTACCCAGAGGTTCATAGATCTAGCTCTAGAAGTAACCTATAGGCCATGTAATCTAACCCTTTTATTTTATTTTTTTGCTGAGGCAATTGGGGTTAAGTGGCTTGCCCAAGGTCACACAGCTAGGATATGTTAAGTGTCTGAGGCTAAACTTGAACTCAGGTCCTCCTGACTTCAGGGCTGGCATTCCATTCACTACACTACCTAGCTGCCCCTGAATCCTTTTATTTTAATAAAAGAGAAAACTGAGGGCCTGGAAAGTTTATATTGTCCACAGTTACAAAGCTTGTTAGCAATTGAGTGGGATTTTATCCCCAGCGTCCTGAGTTTGATCCCATATATGTTACTAAACTTCACCATTCTTTACTCACAGACTACTAACTTTGACCAGCAGTCTTCTTAGGCTATACTATTGTTTACAAGGTGGTTCCAAACAAAAGTGGGAAGCAGAAGGATAAGCAAAATGAGCTTTACAATTTGGCCAAGATAGGTGCTCTCAGGGTAGGGAATCAGCCATGGATTGAAGCTGCAAAACAGCAACCAAAAAATTCAGTTCTGCTTCTTTAGGCTTCATAGTATATAAATTGTTGAGATCCCAGACTAAGCCTTCATTAAGCACCTACTATGTGCTGGCACTTAGCTAGGCTAAGTACTGGGAATACATTAACACTGTAATTTGGTTTGCCTTTCTTGGTCCTACTCTCTGAAGGCCAGTTCTGTTACATCCTCTCATCAACCCCCCAGGGTTCTCAGTATTCTGAAGGGATTGGGGAGTCTCTGTTCTCTGAGATGGCTTAAGTCCTCACCAGTTACATTCCTCCATTTTGGGGACCTAATGACTAGCCCCCTAGTTTTGTTTAATCACTAACATCAGAAGGATATTTACTTCAAAGATATACAGAATATGTACACAAACATTTCCTCCAACACTTTGGGCCTTGATACCAACTGGGTAACAGAGGAAATTAGGCTCAAAATTGTTCAACTTTTCAGATCCAAAACCCCACTGAGTTAGTATCCCAGATCCTTGTTTCTTAGGGCTTCACTCCTGGCTGTATCACAAGGTTCCTGGATCTTCATGACTTGAATTCCCATGTCACTTGTTTAGTCTAGAACTGAAAAGTCTAGAACAAAACTAAAAACTCAGGCCCATTTCTCAGCACTATATGGCCTAAGGGAAATATGAGCAAGGTGGTCCTCAGAACTGAATGGTGGTATCTGCTATGAGTGAGGAAGTCCCTGATCTTCAGATATAAATGCAAATGCAAAAAGAACCTAGACTGTGCTCAGGTAAATTGTTTTAAAAATAGTTTCAGCTATGAGACCACTGGGAAAAGGTTGCTTTCAAGCCCAAAGTAGGCTGACACAGAATGTCCATGTATTTACCAGTTCTCTTTTCTCCCAGAAGCAGATTCTTCAGCATCTTCCTTGTAGGTGACTCCATTTTGGTAGTCTAAACACGGACCAGATCTCCATTACACAAAGAAAAAGCAAAATAGCTTAATTTCTCAAGTAGTTTAATTTCTAAAAAGTGAGATAACATATAAATAAATGAATAAATTTAAAATAAATATAGAATAGAAGGAAGATAGCCTTAATATTGGGGTATTATACAAAATGCTTTGTGAAGTTAACTCTCAAGGACTTACAAAAACATCACATTGTTCTTTTTTTTAATTTTATTTTTTTATTGAAACTTTTTTATTTGCAAAAACATATGTATGGGTAATTCTTCAACATTAACCCTTACAAAGCTTTCTGTTACAAATTTTTCCCCCCTACTCCCCATCTCTCCCCTAGATGGCCGGAAATCCACTACATGTTAATTATGTTAAAATACTTGACAAATCGAATATATGTATACATACTTATCATTGTTGTGCAAGAAAAATCGTATCTACAAAAAAAAATCTGAGAAAGGAAACACAATGCAAGTAAACATCAACAGAGAACATGGAAATGTTATGTTGTGGTCCACATTTCATATCCCTCTCTCTGGGTGTATATGGCTTTCTTCACTGAACAATTGGAACTAGTTTGAAACATTTCATTGTTGAAGAGAGCCATGTCCATCAGAATTGATCATCATATAGTCTTGTTGTTGCTGTGTATAATGATCTCCTGGTTCTGCTCATTTCACTGAGCATCAATTCATGCAAGTCTCTCCAGGCCTCTCTGAAATCATCCTGCTCATCATTTTTTTTTTTTTTGCCTTTTGCTGAGGCAATTGGGGTTAAGTGACTTGCCCAGGGTCACACAGCTAGGAAGTGTCTGAGACCAGATTTGAACTCAGGTCTTCCTGGCTTCAGGGCTGGTGCTCTATCCACTGTGCCACCTAGTTGCCCCTGCTCATCATTTCTTACAGAACAATAATATTCCATGACATTCATATACCATAATTTATTCAGCCATTCTCCAATTGATGGGCATCCCTTCAGTTTCCAGTTTCTAGCCACTACAAAAAGGGCTGCCACAAACATTCTTGCACAGGTGGGTCCCTTTCCCTCCTTTAAGATCTCTTTGGGATATAAAGCCCAATAGAAACACTGCTGGGTCAAAAGGTATGCACAGTTTGATAACTTTTTGAGCATAGCTCCAAATTACTCTCCAGAATGGTTGGATCCGTTCACAGTTCCACCACACATTGTTCTTTTTTAATCCAAGAAAATATATATCTTTACTTTATGGCATGGTTGAAAGAAGTACTCCTTGTTTATTAGACAGATTTTTAAAACCTTAAATGATCATTCAGCTTCACAAAGGGAAAAAAACAATACTTCTTTGGAACTGAAATCAGGATGAAATTATTGGGTGGGATTGGAAGAAGTAATCGTATATTTCTAAATATTTCACTTTGCTATGCTAGAGAATTCTGGTATTTTCTTATCTTAAAGTACTAATAATTTAGAAAATACAAATAATTTCAAAAGTTTATAAATGATACTTAGAGATGTGATCAACTTAGATTAAAAGCAACAAAGAAAGTTCTTCTAATAGGCAATGCCTCAGACTGGTAAGCAAGGTATATGGGCTTCATTTCTGACTCATAGATAGACTTGGGAATTGGATTAATGGACATAATTAAAATTACATTGGGTCTCTATATCTGGGGAGGTGAAAAATGGATTATATTTGCCTTTGGGCAGCTAGGTGGTACAGTGGGTGGAAAGCTGGGCTTGGAATCAAGAAGACTTATCTTACTGAATTTAAATTTGGGTTCAAACATTTCACTGTGTAACTCTAGGCAAGTCGCTTACCTCTATTTGTCTTAGTTTCCCCATCTCTAAAATGAGCTGGAGAAAGAAATGGCAAACCACTCCAGTATCTTTGCCAAGAAAATCCCAAATGGGGTCATGAAGGCTTGGCCACAACTGAAAAAGGACTGAAGGAAATATTTGCCCTTGAACAATAATTGTAAAGTGATTTCTCATGAGAAGATCTAACACCCCCATCTAATCCAATACTCTAATTTTAATTAATCAGTTAATAACAAGTATTTATTAAGTACCTATCATGTTCCAGGCACTGTGCTAATCACTGGAGACCCTGTGAGACCTGGGGAGGGGAAGTAATTTGCCTTTGGTCACAAGCTAATAGATAGCAAAGATAGAATTCATACTTAGAATTTCAGAACCTGGACTTTGCGCTGTTTTCACTGACGCGATCTGCTAGATGATCCCATTGTGCTAAGTGTCCATAATTATTAATGGGCCATTTTTTTCTTCCCTTTTTTTTCTAGACAGCAAAGTATGTTTCCTTTGTGGATGAGCCATACATTAGGCTGGTAAATCAAGATTCACTAACGGAAAGTTTGCAAGATATGGAAGGTGAAGAAATTTCAGTAAGTTAAATTACTTAAATTTATGGTATATAGAATTTGTTTTTCTATTGTTCTTTTCTTTGCTGAGAATCAACCATATAATTAACAGGCAGTCATTGTCAAGGACCCCACTGGGCATTGGAGACACAAGTCCAAAGAATGAAGCATTGGCAGATTATATAGGGATAATTCCCATTTCACCAAGAATGAAAAGGAAGGGGGAAAATCAGTTGAGTCAAAATGAACAACAAATTGGAAAACTCCTTCAACATATAAAGTGGCGGTCCTCCCCCTCTGCAAAAAGTAGGGAGAACCTGTCATTTTTTTTTGTCTCTAATACCTAGCAAGGTATCTTCAATTAATAAACGGTTGTCTAATCGAGTGAAATTGATTTGTGTCAGTATGGAGGCAGGTGAAGAATTCAGCTCCTCTTCAGAAGTATAAGTGAAGAAACCCATCTCTTAAGTGGTTGGATGGGGACATGTCACTTGGGATAAATCTGGAACCTTGTCTTTTGCAGAGACCTCAGAAGGATTTCAAAGACTTGGACAAGATGTCCCCTCCATCACACCTTGACGCCAGCCCCAGCTCTGCAAAAATCCAATTCCTCAATGAAGAGCCACGTCCTCCATCCCAGGCAAGGCCCCTGTGGTGCCGCTGTGGACACTGCCGGCCGTCCCAACTCCCAGAGAGCAACAAGTACCTGGAGGAGCTGTGCTGTCGCCGGAGGGAGGGTCCCTGTATCACCACCTCAGCCCTATTTGAGGAGCTGGTCCTCTCCAGGGCTGCACTGCGCTTCATCTTGCTCTACCAAGAGCCCTTCCTGGAGATGGATGCAGATGCCCTGAACGACCAGCTCCGGCATTGCGCCTACAGGCGCTACCTCTACTGGCGCTTTGGTTCCAAGGCCATGGCTGACTGGGCTATCCTGCCCAGCTGCTGCCGGTGGAAGATTCGGGAACACTTTCCCAAGCAGGATGGAAAGTACACTGGCTTCAGGAGTCCCAACATTCACAAACAGTCCTGGAAAGGCCTAACTCTTAGAGATTATTCTTTTAAGGAGTCGTCTGTCTAACCATTTACATGTACTTTTAGGCAAGGAAACATGTACTTGAAGCTCTGCACAACATCCAATAGGAAAAACAACAGATTGAGACTTAGGAGACCTGCTCTGATAAAGTTTGGAAGTTACTTATCTGGCCCTACTCCTTAGTCCCCATAATTCAACTTCTGTATTTGCAAAACAGAAAAAAAAAAAGTAATACCTGCCTAGTTTATCAGCCTTGGCAGTTGAATTTATCCCCTTGTCTGTCTTTGTATCTGGCAGTAGCTAGATGGTGCTATGAATTGACCTCTGCCCCTGAAATCGGAAAATCCTAAATTTAAATCTGCCCTTAAGGAGCAGCTAGATGGCACCCTGAATAAAATCCTAGCCTTGGAGTCCGGAAGGCCTGAGTTCAAATGTGGCCTTAGATACTTAACACTTACTAGCTATGTGTCATATAATCCCAAGTGCCTCACATTAAAAAGTTTTTTTTTTAAATATAAAAAAATTAATCTGCCCTTATATTTTTTTCTTAGCTGTGTGACTCCTGGGCAAATCACGTAACCCCAGTCACTTTATCCCCCAAAACTAACTAACTAAATAAATAAAAAAAAAAACAAAATTTTTTTAAAAATAGATCTGCTCTCCTATATTTTTTCTTAGCTATGTGAACCTGGGCAAGTCACTTAACTGGTGTCAGCCTCAGTCTACCTATTTGTAAAATGAGGATAATAATAACACCCATCTACCTGACAGGATTGTTGTGAGGATAAAATGAGATAATATTTGTAAAGCTTTTGGCAAACCTTAATATGCTATATAAATACTGGCTGTTATTATTATCCATCTTATTAAGACATTTTAAGATATGAAGCACTACCAAAAACTGTGAATAAATGTTAGACTTCTTGGTGTATCTTTAAAAAGTACTATGCTGGGGCAGCTAGTTGGTGTACTAGAGAGATCACCAGCCCTGAAGTCAGGAGGACATGAGTTCAAATCTGACCTCAGACACTTAATACTTCCTGGCTGTGTGACCCTGAGCAAGTCACTTAACCCCCATTGCATTAGCAAATTTTTTTTTAAAGTACCATGCTTAACAGTTTAGATACTGATCTGAGAAAGTCAAACATATAGAAATTCAGAAATGCTTCTTTTAATTCTTTTGTTTGCTGTTATTTGCTATCCCCAGACTTGAAACCTTAGGGAGATGTCTCACTGACCCCAAACCAAAGCCATGAAAGTAAGCTTCCACTTATCTGAGGTAAATACACTTACAAGGTCAGCCATGAGATCAGCCAGAGCCCTGCACTCCATCCTTCCTGTCTTTTCATCTACCTTCACTCCCCTCTATTAGTTGTAACACTCAGGGATCTTAAATGTAGATTCTGGAGCAGTAGCCACAGTTCACACTTCATGTCTCCACCAATCATTTCTTTAGAATCCCTGGGGGCTGAGAATACCAGTGGCACATCCCTAATGCGTTTCATGGTAGACCTTATTCTATATATATATGCAAAAGCTTTGAAGCTGCTTTTTGCTACTGTATCCCACAATGGATCTGTAGATCCTGGAGGTTGTATGTTACAATAGATCGGTAGATCCTGAAAGTTACATGGCACAGATGGAAGACAGCCTCGAACCCCAGATCAAGATCCATTCTTTCTTCTATGTGCATCTGAAAAAAAATTGAAGTGCTATCTATCTTTGTTTCCTCATTGAAGGTCTAGCTTGTTATAAAAACAATTTTTAATAAATCTCTCTATAAGTTTTGTACCTAAGCCATCTTTTATTTCTTTTGCATATATATTCATTTAGAAAGCATTTGCAACTAAATAGTAGGGAGATAGGAGCATCTGATCACTTCTTCTGCTCCTAACTGATCAAATTAAGTCACTATCTCACAGAGAGATTGTGGGGATAAAAAACAATAATATTCATGAAAATTCTTTCCAAAAAAAAACTGGAATAAGAATTCTTGGTTCAAATGGGGCCTCTGACAATTATACTATTAATATGACTTTAGTCAGCCACTTCTCTAACTCTTCAGTTTCCTTGGTGGTAAAATAAGGTGATCTTTGAAATTGCTTCTAACTCTAAAAAAAAAAAATGATGAGTTAAAAGTGCTATTTAAATGTAAAGATCAGCACCACAAAGTTGGAAGCCATTTTTAGTCCATCTAGTCCAATCCAAACTAAGAATTCTGTCTAAAATTTCTCTGACAAATGACCATGCAACCTTTCTTTGAGAAACCCTACTGAAAGGGATCCTATCACGTCCTGAGATAACCCATTTCACTTTGGTATAATTATAATTGTAAGTTTTTCCTCCCATTAATCTTAGTTACACATTTCTGAAACTTCCGCCATAAGATGACTGGCTCCCTTTTCTGTCCTCTAGTCCCTCTTCCACTTGACATCCATCATGTTCCTCCCAAGTATCCTCTTCTTTGATCTAAATATTCCCCATTCTGTCCATGGATCTTCACATACATTGAATAGGAAGCCCTCTAATATCTTAGCTGTCTTCCTCTGGATACTCCAGCTCATCAGTGTCTTTCCTAAAATTTAGTGCCAAGAACCAACCTCCAAATTTGTTCTGAGCAACACTAAACACAGGGAGCAGCACCTTTGTTAATGCGCCAAAATGGCACCATCTTTTCTGGATTCCATATCACATGGAGCTTTTCATTCCCATCAGACTCCCAGGTCTTTCTCAGATGTTCTGCCACTAAGCTTCTCTCCTCTTGTATATGTCTAAAGATATATTCTTAAAAACCCATTCGATTTCACCTTAATGGATTAGAGCCATCATTCCAATTAATCAAAAATCTTTTGGATCCTGCACCTCCCATCCAAAATGTTTGTTGCTCATTTATGAATCATGGGCAAATTTAATAAGTACATAGCATATCTATGCCTTTATCCAATTCATTGATAAATATATGTATACATATGCATATATATAACATAACACATAAAATATATTATGATAGTAGTATATAAAATATAGTAGATAGAGTACTGGACTTGGAACCAGCAAGACTCATCTTTCTGAGTAAATCTAGCCTCAGATACTAGCTATCCCTGGTCAAGTCACTTTATCTTGTTTGCCTCAGTTTCTTCATCTGTAAAATGAGCTGAAGAAGGAAATGGCAAATCACTTCAGTATCTTTGCCAAGAAAACCTCAAATGGAATCATGAGGAGTTGGACACACCTGAAACAAACAACAACAGCAATATATATGTAATACAAATATAATAATATCCCTGTCTACTCTAATAGAGATCTCCCCAAGTTTACATTATTCAATCCAGGAAAACATTTTTTAAATAGAGAGATAAAGCTAGACATAAACACAAAAAAATCTGAACACAATGGGTTTATTATATGGGCTTTCTTGAAATGGAAATTAATTGCTTTATATTTTGAATTCTCTCATGTCCTGTTATGCACATGGTAATTTTTTCTTTTCCTACTTTATTTTCACATTTTAAATAAATAAAGAAAAGAAAAAACATAAGGAGAGTGATAAAGCTATGGATTAGGTATAGAGATGGATACAGATATATGGATATCTCTTTTCTTCACTATGAGTTTTATGTATCAATAAAATGACAGATCTGGATATGAGAAACAAACAAATCTTCCCTTAAAGCATTATGAAGAAGATTGCTAATATAGTTATTCCTCAATGTAATATTACTACTACTAATAATAATATTTATTATCTTTCTGGAAGATGTATCTAGTATATAATAAAAAGTCTTTAAATAACCATTTAATATGATTAAATATATTTTATTTATAATATAAAGTCTTTATCTTATCAAAATAGATGACTACTATTCACTTCTGGGATTAAAGGGATCGTTTCAGAAGAATACTAGAAATTATTGCCAATGATAATGAATTCTTCAGTTATCCATCTATCAAAAATGTTTATTAAGCACTGACTGTGTGCCAGGCACTGTACTAAGCACTAGAAATAGAAAAAGATGCAAAAGACAGTCCCTGTTCTCAAAGACTTTCTAATTCAATGGGGGGAGATAACATACAAGTAAATAGATACAAAGCAAGCTACATATAGGTTAAAGAAGACATAATTAATAGAGAAAAGGCATTAGAATTAAGAGAAGTTGAGATTTTGTGTAAAAGAAGGGATTTGAGTTGGGACTGTAAGAAACTGAAAATCATAAGATTGCAGGTGATTTTCATGAATGCTACCCATCAAAACAAGGGATATAAGAATAAAATAAAATGATATGGTGAAGAAGCATTTGAGAATGAGATTTGTATTTCCATGCCACTGCTTCAAATATAGGTATGACTTGAAAAATTACCCATGCATTTGTTTTGCAAATAAAAAGCTTTAATTAAAAACAAAGCAAAACAAAATAACAAATATAGGTATGACAAGCTCTTATTCAAGGTTGGAATAAATGTACCTAACAAAGACGTGTAAGAATAAGTCTGACTGGGGCAGCTAGGTGGCGCAGTGGATAGAGCACCAGCTCTGAAATCAGGAAGACCGGAGTTCAAATTTGGTCTCAGACACTTAACATTACCTAGCTGTGTGACCCTGGGCAAGTCACTTAACCTCAATTGCCTCAGCAAAAAGCAAAAAATAAAAATAAAAAAGAATAAGTCTGACTGGTGCTTTGAAAATATAATTTAGGGGGCAGCTAGATGGTACAGTGAATAGAACACCAACCCTAAAGTCAGGAGGACCTGAGTTCAAATCTCAGACACTTAACATTTCCTAGCTGTGTGACCCTGGGCAAGTTATTTAACCCCAATTGTCTCAGCAAAATATATATAATTTAGAAGATCAGATTAATTAAAAGTTAAACAGGGAAAAGGCTATATTTTTATTGATATATTCTGGCTATTTGACCCTGGGCAGGCTATTTTACCTCTTAGTAATCTAGGCTCTCTGTAGGATTGAAAATTGCAGAGACGATGCCAGCCCGCCAATTTTTCCCGATCTAAAACTTTCACCATAAGAGCCCTGGCTCCCATTCCTGCTCTCTGGGCCAAATGAAAAAGCCTAGTCCCTCTTCCATATGACATGGCTCTACCTTCTAAACTAGATACCATATAGAGTAACAATAAGGAAGGAAGAAAACTTGAGCAGTTGAAGCTCATAGCATATAAAATCCAAAAAATAATCCAGTTGTAAAATGTTTGGCTTCCCATGTCTAAACATAGATAACCAAAGAAAGATTAGGCCAGGTGAACTAGAGATCTCAAAGAGGTACCTGTGACCTCCTTTATAGGTATCACTAAGAAGGATGAGGATGGGGGAATCATGACTAGATTGTGGCTCTCTATGGGTATAACTTAATCAAAAGAAACAGGATGGATAAAAGGGTAGGAACCATGAATGAATATAAACGTATACTCTCTACTTGGACATAGACACAAAGAAGAAGGAAGAGAGAAAGCCAGAAGAGTCATTCCTTTTTAAAGTTTCTCAGTAGATGACTCTTCCTGGTGCCATGACCAAGCTCTCAAAATGTAGCCTTTCCTTTCTTCCTTCCCTTGGAAATCACAGAGCAAGGAATTCTAAAGGACCATTCAGGATCTGTTGTATCATTCCAAAGCCCTGGGTCCTTCAGTTTTGAAGAATTTGGGCATCCTTGGAGGTTGCCGAGAGAGCTAGATGAATTCTCCATAGAATTAGCCTCATGTTGATAGTTATTAAGTGGCTACTATATACCAGGGCAGCTAGGCAGTGCAGTGGATAGTTCCAAGCATGGAATATTTTAGGGGATTATTATTTCTGTTATCTGTCCTTAGTTCTCAAAAAGGATTATGACATCATGAGATCTCATCTTGTGAGTGAACTGGATTTAAGCAAGGCAGAGCTGCCTATTTAATACGAACCAGATGTTGTACTAAGTGCTGGAGACACAATTACAAGTAAAAAGAAAAAGTGTCTCTGACTCTTGGAGAAGATGGACCATTTTCATTAAAGCATCCAGCAGATTACCATTTTTGGTGATAATGGAAAAGCCTGCCCACCTGTACTTAATCTCCCTTCTGTTCCCTTTTTGCAGAGTAGAATTACAGAACTTGAGATCTCCTGCCATTGCAATCTAGGCCCCTGGGCCCATCACTGCCAACCAAATACAGCTTCTGACACCTCAATAGCAAGATGAGAAACAAGTCCCTATATCCTGAACAGCAAATGGATGCTGACAGTTTTATTAGGATCTCCCATGTACATCAAATTATTTATTTCTTTTATAAGCCATAAGCTGGCCAAGCTCTCCAGTCTTGGACTCCTGTTTGAGCAAGAAGAACTAAGTATGTTGGAAAGAGCTGTGAATTTGGAGTCAGGCTGTCTGGATTTTAATCCTGGGCTCTTCTAGTTAATATCTGAATTACATTAGGCAAATTATCAATGGGCCTCAGTTTCCTCATCTGTAAAATGAGGTGTCCTTGAAGTTCTTTCCTGCTCAAGATCGGGGATCTTTTGATAAGCCATTTAACAAGTGTAAGCTTTCCTATCTAAGACAGGATTGATTCAAGTTGACTTAAGCTCTCTATCGAAGGGTTCCTGGAGCAATGCTGGCCTGTGTTTTTTATGAATAAGATGATAGAAGTTAGCTAGAAGGCCTCTGAGGCTTCTTTCTAAATTCTATGCTATCTAGGCTCTTACAGCTCTACTATGTAATATTTGGTATTTTTTCATCCTTTCTTTTTCTTTTGCTCTTCTATTCTTTTACCAGATGGTTCACCTCTAAGGTGTGTTTACACACACACACACACACACACACACACACACACACACACACACACACCCCTCTGGGAACTTAGCAAAGGGTTGGATACACTGAATTTTAGTCATTTTTCAGTTGTGTTTGACACTCTGTGATCCCATCTGAGGTTTTTTTGGCAGACACTAGAGTGGTTTGCCATTTCCTTCCCCAGCTCATCTTATTTATGAGAAAACTGAGGCAAACAGGATTAAGTGACTAAGTATAAATAAGTGACTAAAAGTAACAAGATTATGTGGTGATCAGTTGTGATGGACTTGGCTCTTTTCAGCAATGAGGTAATTCAAGGCAATTCCAATAGACTTGAGATAGAAAATGTCATCTGCATCCAGAGAGAAACTAAATATGGATCTAAGCATAGTATTTTCACAATTTTGTTTGTTTTCTCATAAGTTTTTTCCCTTTTGGTCTGATTTCTCTTGCACAGCATGACAAATATGAAAATATGTTTGAAAGGATTGTATATATTTAATTTATATCAGATTGCTTGCTGTTTTGGAGAGGGGAGGAAGGAGAAAAATTTAGAACAAAAAGTTTTACAAAAATGAATGCTAAAAATTATCTTTACATGTATTTGGAAAAATAAAGTACTATTGAAAATGCAAAAAAAAAATAATATCTAAAAGTAAATTTGAACTCGTCTTCCTGGCTCCAAGTATAACATTCTATTCACTGTACCACCTGTCAATGGATATATTGAAGATAGTCACTTAATGTTCAACGGGTTTAGTATTTATTTGCATGTAGTTCTTTGCATGTTATGTCTTCCATTAGATTGTGAACTCCTTGAAAGCAGGGACAGTATTTTTGCCTCTAGCACAACACTTGGCACATAGTAGATATTTAATAAATGCTTATTGAATAAGTGGTAGACATTGCGTTTTACTTTTAATCAACCCCTAAGAAATTGAACTTACTCTTTACCTGGGCAGTCACATCAACAACTGTCTACTATGTGCTGGGGTATACAAACAGAAGCAAAATAGAAGCCCTCTAGGAAATCAATGTAATAGGAGAGACGATAAGCAAATAAATACAAATGAACAATGTACAAGATAAACAGGAAATAATTAACAGAAGTAGGAAAGCATCTTTTTCTCTATATAATTGGCATTCCACTCAGCATCCTAAAACAAGTTGAACATTTACAATTCTGTAAAATTACTGAAACTCGTTGTTGGTCCCTTTGGCTTCTGCCAGTTTTTGACTTTGCCAATTAGTAGGCTGCCAGAGCATGATCTAAGATGCTCTGCCTGCCTCCTGAGGAGAACCTTGGAAACCACTAAGGAGAAATCTATCTAGTAGGTATTAGTAAATTCTTAAAATCTCTAAGCAAAGCTACTTCCTTGTGAGCTGATGAGTCCTCTGGAAAATAGAGACAGTTCTGATGATGGTAATTTTTAAGAATAAAATGTGAGGGGACTGGTTTTGCTGAGTGAACAAAAAGAAAGAGGCTTTGAAGATTGTAGAAAGATAAACGGTGACATCTGATGGGTGACCAGAAAAATCTCTTCTTAAAATACTAAAAAAGCTAAGAAAATGCAAATTATTCCCAATAAATGACACATTGATTTGTGGAGAGAATAGTTGTATTAGTACTCATGGTGGGACAGCTAGATGAATAGAGTACCCAGCCCTGGAGTTGGGAGAACTTGAGTTCAAATCCAGCTTCAGACACCTAATATTTACTAGCTGTGTAGTCAAGTCACTTAACCCCAAATGCTTCACCAAAAAAAAGAAAGAAAAATAGTCATTGTAAAGTCCCTTTAAAGCTTCAATGGAGTGGTTAAAAATGGATTCTACTATGTAAATTTTAGGAGCATACAATAATAATAGCTAGCATTTAAAGATATATATGCATATATACGCATATAAACATACACACATATTTTCCTCATTTGATCCTCACAGTAACCTTGGGAGATAGGTTCTATGATTATTCTCATTTTACAAATGAGAAAACTCAAGCTGAGAGAGATTAAGTGACTTGACTAGAGATATACAGTTAACAAGGATTTGAAGCAGGATTTGAACTCTGGTTTTCCTCAGTCTAGTGCTCTGTCCACTAATGCCACTCAAGTAAGGCAGAACAAATCCAAATGGAGTCTTGAAAGATACTAGAATCAGAGAATTTTGAAGTCAGAAGAGACCTTAGAGAGGATCTAGTCCAATCCCTTCATTAATTCCTTCAGAGGTTCTTTACATTTTCTGTGTCCCAGACCCTTTTGGCAATCTGAAGTCCATGCATCCTTTCTCAGAAGAGCATTTCTAAATGTGAAAAATAAAGTGTTAGGCTGATGAAGGAAGTCATTATATCAAAAGGCAGATATCAAATATGAAACGGCTCAAGGACTATAGGTTAAGAATTCCCATAAGATGAAGAAAAGTGGGGCACAAATCTGGCCAATAGGATCCTAGGACCTCAGGATTGGAAGCCGACAATTCCTTCTACAATATTACTTGTGTGAAGCAGAAGGCATTAGAAACCTTGTCAAATGCTTTGCTGAAATGAAGGGCAACTATACCTAAAATATCCACTTTAATCTTCTCTAGTAACCCTGTACCAAGAAAAGACATAGGGTTAGTCTGGCATGACTTGCTCTTGGTGAAACCAAATCACGATTCTTAGCATATTGCTCTGTTGTATTTATTGTCAGTCATCTGGCCCTGCTTCTACTTTTAAAAAATCTAAATTGGTCAGTGAGTTTCCTGTACAACCATATCAATCTCTTTAGGCACCTTCCCTTTTTTATTCTTCCCTGAAATAATTTCCCTTTGAGTTTTCAGAATTTCATTCATAATACCTTTCCATTCCCTGGCTGATTTCTTCTGCAGATTATTAAACTATTAAATCCTACCAATTCCTTCTCAATCTTTTCAAATCTTTTCTCCTAAAATTTGTCAAACTGTTTCTGACTTTCCTTTCCTTCTCTACCACAAACCTAATGATGGTGAAACCATCTGCATGTGCACACACACATACAGAAAATTCTCATCTTTTGCAAAACAATTCTCATCTATTGCAGCCTCTCGTTTTAGTAAAATCGAGTACCAAATAGGAAGAATTCATATTACTTCTACATCTTTTGAAGAATGAAAAGATCATTACAATGAAGCAAGAATTGAAGCAAAGAAATTGAAGGAAAAGCGCCTGCAGACTTCTACATGTTATGAGGATTAAATGAAATCAAAATTTTTAAGTGTTTTTTGCAAACCTTAAAGTACTGTTACATAATATAATAGTGCTAGCTATTATAATCATTTATAACATGATAAATATCAATAAATAAAACTCATATAAATAAAAGCTCCTTGAGATCCTTAATTTTTAAGAGAGTAAAAGGGGCCCAAGATCAAAAAGATTTGAGAATTGAGAAGACAGTAGGGCCTGTCCCCAACTTTCTAAAACTCTAAAATTGCCAAGAATGAGGAGAAATTGCATTGGTGAAGGGCAGTTTCCCCACCTGGAAATCCTCTATGCTAAAGATATCATTGGAGTAACCCCCTATCCCTTAATGGTTCTAGTACCATGTTGAGACCAGCATTTAATATTCAGTGCTATGTGTTACTAGGATCAAGCACTGAGGTAGCACAGTGGATAGATCACTGAATTTGGAATAAGGAAGATTAATTCAGATCCTGCTTCAAACACTACCTGGGTAACCCTGAGTAAATCATTTAATGTAAGAGATCACATGAGATAATAAAGAGCTTTGCAAACTTTAAAGTGACATGTAAATGTTCAATAAAGCCATTTTATTACGATATTATCATTCAATCTATATAAATGCTAGTTTTTATCAAGGACCTTTGACTTCATCATGTTTTTGTTCCACAATTTACCAATTAGACAGCTGGTCAATAGTCAGTCAACAAGAATTTATTAAGTGCCTACTATGTGCCAAATACTGTCCTAAACATTGGGAACTGTTTTTTTTTTTTTTTTGGTTGTTGTTTTTTTAAGAACAGCTTTGCATTTAAATCATAGTGTCAAGCATAAGACTTTCCTCTAAAGGATATTATCAGGATCTAAAGTCAGGAATGAAATTAATTGGGCCAGATTTTCTCAGAAGACAAGATGCTTTGATCTTTATTTTTGCTGCTGTTCTAAGATATTTTTGGAAACGGGGCTATTGCTGGCTTCATAGGAATGGAAATTGCTTGCTCTTTGAATTATATAGTCTTATTCTTCTCTGGTTATATCTAAAAACTCCCAAACCCTCATCTGCAGGCATCCTCCCAGCACATTTTCACCACTACCCATGGGTCCTCCCAAAAGGGTCACTGTTCTGAACTTCCTATTTTCTCCTATCTCTCGAATGGGGCTGTGGGAGGGATGATGATGAGACCTTCCTCCCATAAGATAAATACAGCATATTTTTTAACTTGCTGCATAAAAATAACATCCTAGGAAGAGATACTTCTATTTTGTAAGGGCTGTTAATCATTTTTTACCCTGTGTCAATTAGACTATTGAGCCATTACTTTGTCAGGATCGATATATTCCTGATTCGTGATGAATTTTATATGATTACCATATTTTACAATTGATATCATGATCTCCATCTTGTTTCAAGTCCTATTTCTAATCCATCCTGTTTAGATGATTCTGGGAAAGTCACTTCACCTCTTAAGTCCCTCTCAATCCTCTCTGGCAACTCTCAAAGACTAGAGAGGGTAGAATAATTAGCTGAATTATCAAAAACTATTTTCTTACCAAAAGTTCCTTTTACATCAATTCAATCCAAAAAAAAAAACCCACTGATCCTCCCTGTCTTTTTTCCAGACCAAACAGTATTACTTTTCTACTAATACTAGAGTCAGTCAGTCCACAAGCATTCATCAAGCACCTACTATGTGCCAGGCATTGGGGATACAAAGAAAGGTAAAAAGAGAGTTCCTACTCATAGTTTAAAGAGAGATATGATATGCATCTTTTCTCCTCTTAAGCAATTCCCTTTCAGGGTCATGGTGGAACTTGGATGCAAGGAAAATTTTTCTAACAATGAGAGCTGCCCCAAGTAGCACAGGCCACCTGTAAGGTAGTGATTCCCTCAATAAAAGTCTTCAGGCAGAAGGTAGATGACCACTTGTGGGGAAAGCAGAGTGGGGATCTTCAGTCAATCTATTCTCAATCTGTTCATTTGCTTTTATTAATTCCTGGAGGTTAAACTATCTTGCTGTTTTATATATAGGTCCATTGGTGGGTGAATTCTTTCAGCCAATCACAAGAAATTTCCTGTGTGACATCATCTATCTTTATCCAATGATCAAAGTATTTTAATCCTTTCAAATTAATTAGTTTATACACATTTGGTTAACTGATTCAACAGAGCAGTCTGGGCCTTCTGTTTTGGGGAGTGTGTGTGTGTGTTTACATTAATTAGTGTGGGAGTTTCACCCTTCCATATACATAAGACATATCTTGTTGCAGAAGGTCTCTAAGGCAACATTTAACTCTATTTTTTTTTGTAATGTTCCACAGACAATAAAACATAATGGGATCTTGGATTTTCAACATTTTTCAGTCGATTGTGTGATGACAAAGTTGCAATCTACTGTGGTTGTCTGTTCTTTCCCTCCTAATGCTTTAATGAAGAATATGTACATTATTGGAGCAACAATTTTATATGAATAGAAAAGTAGGCAAATAGGTCATCAGCTCTTGATACTTCCATAGTAATGAGGATGTCTGAGATTTTTTCCCTATACCTTTAGCCTCTTTGCCCTTGTAAGACATCTTGTGATCCATCCCTTAATGCCCTCCCTCAAAGTTTTGTCATCTCGAACACAAATCTTCATGGAACCACTTTAATCCTGTTGCTTCTCTCTTCTTTGTTCCTTCTTCTCCAGGCTCATCTGGGACTATGATGTTTGCACAATATAGAAACATTTCATAATATCAATATTCTAATTTTTTACATTATAATAACATTTTATTTTTCCAAATTCACACAAAGGTAATTTTAAACATGTACCTTTGCAAAACTTTGCGTTCCAAATTTTTCCTCCCTCTCTCCCTTCCTTCCCCCCACCCAAGAGAATGAGCAATCTGATATAGGTCAAACATGTGCAATTCTTCTAAACATGATATCAATATTCTACCCAGGATTGTCCTATGGCCATGACTCATGGAACACTATAGTCACCAAAGAGTTTAAAATTAGTTACCCAGAGGGTGTCAAAGATGTATATAATGGCCACAACAATATTTTTTTTTGCTTTTTGCTGAGGCAATTGAGGTTAAGTGACTTGCCCAGGGTCACACAGCTAGGGAATGTTAAGTGTCTGAGGCTAGATTTGAACTCAGGCCCTCCTGACTTCAGGGCTGGTGTTCTATCCACTTCCCCACCTAGCTGCCCTGGCCACAACAATATTATATGATAATCAATTCTGATGGATGTGACTCTTTCCCATAATGGGATGATTGAGGGCAGTTTCAGTAGGCTTGTGATGAAGAGAGCCTTCTACACCCAGAGAGAGGACTGTGGGAACTAAGTGTGGACTACAACCTAGCATTTTCACTCTTTTTGTTGTTGTTCACTTGCATTTTGTTTTCTTATTCATTTTCTTTCCTTTTTTCATGTGATTTTTCTTGTGCAGCAAGATAATTGTATAAATGTTTACATATACTGGATTTAACATATTTTAACATGTCTAACATATATTGGATTACGTGCCATCTGGGGGGTAGGAGGAAGAAGGGGAAAATTTGGAACACAAGGCTATGCAAGGATCAATGTTGAAAAATTATCCATGCATATGTTTTGAAAATAAAAATCTTTCATAGAAAAAAATTAAAAAAAAAACAAAGATGTACATAGAGGGTATAATAGGCTTGAGTAGATTACAAACAAGCAACTGTTCCAGAGACTAGTAGTAAAGTATGTAACTAAATAAATATGTAAGTCAGAAGGAAGATAGGCTAGCTATATGGTACCAGATCAGATTATACCACTGGAAAGCATTCCCCATTATCTCTGGGATGTTGAGAGAAATGAAGGAAGTCTTCCCCACCTCCCCATCCCTGAACCTATATTAGATGAGCCCCTTAGGGGGAGTCCCTAATAGGAGGGCAAAGACAAAACATGTGTTTTGGACAATAGTATGGGACAGTTTGAAATCTAGAATTTAGGAAAGAAACCCCAGATTGACAAACTCACAAATCCATTGGAATAATAGATTTGTAACTGTCTTGTTAGTAGGTCTTCTATAGCAAGCAGTGTAGAAACAGCAATGGATATGGAATTGGAGGATCTGGGTGTGAGTTCTCCCACTTGGGAACCATGGCTCAGTTTCCCCACTGGTAAAATGAAGGGACTGGACTCCTTCATCCCTAATGTCCCTTCCAATCCAGTTGTCTTTTTATTATTATTATTATTTTTTCATACACCAATAGTGTCTAATGGAAATTTGAATGCGTGACCACAAAGATGCATTATTAATGTCAGGAAATGTACACACCCAAAGTTAGATATACTGATAAGCACACACACAGACACAGCACAAAAAATCTATAAAGCTTACAGTGTTTCTGTTTTTTCACATTTCTTCCCACAACTAAAAAGTGAATTTGAATGATGGGTGTGATCAGATTTATAACCTACAGCTGTAAACCACATGGGGTCATTGTGGTTTGTGCCTCATTTGGCTACATTTGGGTGCATTTGGGTACATCAGTGCTCAGCTGCTGAAGACTCAGGAAGGATTCAGTCTTGCCACCCAGCTCCTTGCCAATGTCAAATGACTCTTCTTTTTTTCTTTTAAAAATTATTTACTTTTAAGTTTTTGAGTTTCAAATTCTTGCCCTCCTTCCCATCCATTGAGAAAACAAGCTATATGATATCAATTGTATGTGCAAGATCATGCAAAACATGTTTCCATATTAGCCACATAACAAAAAGAAAAGTTAGGGAAAATAAAGAAAGTTTGAAAGTTATACTTCAATTTGCATTCAGAGTTCATCAGGTCTTTCTCTCGTATTTTATCAGGAGTCCTTTGAAACCATTTTGGATCATTGTATTTATCAAAATAGCAGAAGTCACAATTTCTTTGAACCTCAATTTTCTCTTCTTTAAAATAAAGGAGTTAATAGAGGACATTATGAAATGCAAAATGGATAATTTTGATTATATTAAATTTAAAATTAATTAAATTAAATTTGCAAACCAAACCAATGCAGTCAAGATTAGAAGGGAAGCAGAAAAGTGAGGAAAAAAATTTTTACATCCAAGGGTTCTGATAAATGCAGTTCTAAAATATATAGATAACTGACTCAAATTTGTAATAGAAACCATTCTCAAATTGATAAATGGTCAAAGGATATGAACAGACAATTTCCAGATGAAGAAATTAAAGTCATTTCTATTCATATTGAAATGGATACTGCGGGTAAAATGGATACTGTTCCTGAAACTGCTTGGGCATTCAGGAGACTGTGAGAATGTTACCTCACTTGAACTCTGTCTGAAGAACTGTACCGCCAGTTCTTTACTCCCCAGTGCAGGTGATATCTCCCATTTCCAAATGCTGGCCCACACGGCCTCTAGATGTACTGGCTTATCTGTTATCTATGACCAAAGACCTTGACTACTAAACGAATACAGAACTTAGAGAAAAGTTGCCTCCCTGTTACACTTTGCAATCTGCCTAGGAAAGGATTATTTTTATTAAAGCTTTTTATTTACAAAACATATGTATGGGTAATTTTTCAACATTGACCCATGCAAAGCTTTCTGTTACAAATTTTTCTCTCCTTCCCCCCTCACCCCTTCCCCTAGATGGCAGGAAGTCCACTACATGTTAATTATGTTAAAATACTTGCCAAATTGGATATGTGTATACATATTTTTACAGTTATCTTGCTGTGCAAGAAAAATAGGATCTACAAGAAAAAAAAATCTGAGAAGGGAAACACAATGCAAGTAAACATCAATAGAGAGCATGGAAATGTTATGTTGTGGTCCACATTTCATATCTCTCTCTCTGGGTGTATATGGCTTTCTTCACTGAACAATTGGAACTGGTTTGAAACATTTCATTGTTGAAGAGAGCCATGTCCATCAGAATTGATCATCATATAGTCTTGTTATTGCTGTGTAATTATACACAGATCTGCTGGTTCTGCTCATTTCACTCAGCATCAGCTCATGAACGTCTCTCCAGGCCTCTCTGAAACCGTCCTGTTGATCGTTTCTTACAGAACAATAATATTCCATAACATTCATATACCATAATTTATTCAGCCATTCTCCAATTGATGGGCATCCATTCAAGTTTCCAGTTTTTAGCCACTACAAAAAGGGCTGCCACAAACATTCTTGCACATGTGGGGCCCTTTTCTTCCTTTAAGATCTCTTTGGGATATAAGCCCAGTAGAAACACTGCTGGGTCAAAGGGTATGCACAGTTTGATAACTTTTTGAGCATAGTTCCAATGGTTGGATCCACCAACAATGTATTAGTGTCCCAGTTTTCCCACATCCCCTCCAACATTCGTCACTATCTTTTCCTTTCATCTTAGCCAATCTGACCGGTGTGTGGTGGTACCTCAGAGTTGTCTTAATTTGCATTTCTCTGATTAGTTTTAGTTTCATCATCTGAAAATTGTCTGTTCATATCCTTTGACCATTTATCAATTGGAGAGTGGCTTGAATTCTTATAAATATGAGGCAATTCTCTATATATTTTAGAAATGAGTCCTTTATCAGAACTCTTAAATGTAAAGATAATTTCCCAATTTATTGCTTCCCTCCTAATCTTGTCTGCATTAGTTTTGTTTGTACAAAAATTTTTTTATTTAATATAGTCAAAATTATCTATCTGGTGTTCAATTAAGAGTTCCAGTTCCTCTTTGGACACAAATTCCTTCCCTCTCCACAGGTCTGAGAGGTAAACTATAATATGTTCCTCTAATTTGTTTATAAAATCACTCTTTATATCTAAATCATGAACCCATTTAGATCTTATCTTGGTATATGGTGTTAGGTGTGGGTCAAGCCCTAATTTCTTCCATACTAGTTTTCAATTTTCCCAGCAGTTTTTGTCAAATAGTGAGTACTTATCCCAAAAGCTGGGGTCTTTGGGTTTATCAAACACTAGATTGCTAGTTATTGCCTACTTTGTCCTGTGTGATCCTATCCTATTCCACTGATCGACTACTCTATTTCTTAGCCAGTACCAAATGGTTTTGATGACCGCTGCTTTATAATATAGTTTTAGATCTGGTACAGCAAGTTCACCTTCATCAGCCTTTTTTTTTTCATTAATTCCCTTGAAATTCTTGACCTTTTGTTCTTCCAAATGAACTTTGCTACTATTTTTTTTTCTAGACTGGGAAAGGAATTTTTAATATGATAAATGTTTCTAAACGTTCTTGTGATTTTCTCCCATAAATACGTGTCCCTAAAACTCCTCAGGATTGACCCCCTAGTCTTGCACTGGTGGGGTTCAGTCACTGGCCAGCTAATAAACGCTCTTAAAATCCAATTATTTTGGCTGTCCTGTATTTTCTCTCACCTGGGCATTTCAAAATGAAAAAATACTTTAAATCACTATTGATTAGAGAAATGCAAATTAAGACAGCGCTGAGGTACCACTACACACCTGTCAGATTGGCTAAAATGACAGGAAAAGATAATGATGAATGTTGAAAGGGATGTGGGAAAACTGGGACACTAATATATTTGGTGAAGTTGTAAACTGGTCCAATCATTCTGAAGAACAATTGGGAACTATGCACAAAGGGCTATTATATTGTGCATACCCTTTGATCAAGCAGTGTCTCTACTGGGTTTGTATCCCAAAGAGATCATTAAAAAAAGGGGGAGAAAGGAGTCACATGTTTGTAGAAGCCCTTTTTTGTAATGTCAAGAAACTGGAAACTCAGTGGATGCCCTTCAGTTGGGGAATTGCTAAATAAGTTATGGTACCTGAATGTTATGGAGTATTATTGTTCTATAAGAAATGATCTTTAGGGTCACTCATATGTTTTGTAAATAAAAAGCTTTATAAAAAAAAAGAAATGATCTTTAGGATAATTTTAGAAAAGCCTGGAGAGACTTACATGAACTGATGCTGAGTGAAGTGAGTAGAATCAAGAGAACATTGTACACAGCAATAAGATTATGTGATGATCAACTCTGATCAACTTGGCTCCTTCCAACAATGAGGTGATTCAGGCCAGTTCCAACAGACTTGTGATAGAGAGAGCTATCTGCATCCAGAGAGAGAACAATAGAGACTGAATATGGATCACAACATAATATTTTCACCTTTTTTATTGTTTGCTTAATTTTTTTCCTCTCATTTTTTCCTCTTCTGACCTGATTTTTTTGTTCCATATGATAAATATGAAAATAGGTTTAGAAGAATTATGCATGTTTAATCTATATTGGCTTATTTGCTGTCTAAGGGAGGAGGGTAGAGGGAAATGAGAAAGAAAAATTTGGAATACAAGATTCTGTAAGGATGAATGTTGAAAACTATTTTTGTATGGATTTTGAAAATAAAAAACTATTACTAAAAAATTACAAAAATCAAAAAAGGAATTAAATGAAATCTCCATGGTCCTTTCTAGCTCTGGCATTCTGTTCTAGGGTCCTTCTGGCTCTGCCCTGTTCTAAGGCCTCTCCCAGCTCTGACATTCCCTGTTCTAAGGCGCCTCCCAGCTCTGACATTCATGCTTTCAGGGCCTGAATTTTTCCAATTATAAAGTGAAGATAATAGTACCTGACCCAGGTATCTCACCAGTTTGTGGAGGGGATCAGTTGTAGATCCCTACAGCTGTAAGAAAAAGAGTTTTAAGTGCACTGCATTCATGTGAAGCGGCCTCCATTCAATCTTCCTCCCCTTGCCCCCATGCTCCCAAGCCCTTTCCCCCTTTCTCTCCCACCCCCGCCTCTTCCCACCTCATGCTCGGTCTCTAGGAAGTGCTCCTCCACTCTCTGGTGCAGGTGTCTGAAAGCCACTCTCATGGCCGGAGGACACTGGGAATCTCTCCCAGTATCCCGTCAGCAATCCCAGGCTGTTTTCCTGCATGTGCTCCTCGGGCAAGGTGCCCTTGAAGGAGATTCTCCTAGAGGGACAGAACCTGAGCCAGGTGGAGGGAGTGAGCTGCCCCTGCAGCCTCCCTCAGACCCCCTTGGGCTTGATGAGGATCTTCTGCTCTGGGTAATGAGGCTTAACCAAATTCAACCCATTCCACAAGGTCTCAGAGTAGGCATGCAGGGGAATAGAAGGCTGATTAGGAGAGGGAGTGTCACATTAAAAAATGGAGCTTAAAAGAGCTGAGTTCAAATATTGACTGGGGCTCCTTTCTGCCTGTGTGATTCAGGGTAAACCCTTTACTTCCCAAGTTATGATTTTCCCACCTATAAAATGAGATTGCACTAATCTCTGTACTAATCCTTTCCAGTTCTAAACCTAAAAAAACTAAGATCTAGTTAGTGAAACCCTTACCTTAAGTCACTATATCATCTCAGACAAGATAGTGCCCCCTCTCTGGGGCTCAGTTTCCCCATCAATCCCCATGACAGCACTGAGTCTCTGATTCTGACACTCTCAGCTCCGGAATTCTCTGTTCTAAGGCTTCTCCAGATGTTGACGAACATACTCCAAAGCCCCTTCCAACTCTGACAGTCCATGTTCTAAGGTCCTTTCCAACCTTGACATTTAAGATTCCTCTTCCAGTTCTAAATCCTGTGAGACTATGATAATATATTCCTGAATTCAAGGAGCTTCTAGTCCAGTAGGGGAGATTACTCAATTTATTGATATGATCTCAGACAAGTTATATTCTCCCTCTCTGAACCTAGCTTTCCTTGCTGTCAAATGAGCCAAATGGACTAGCTTCTTTCTCCTCTGGCTCTAACATTCTCTGCCCCAACGTCCCCTCTAGCTCCAGCGTTTTAGCTTCTAAGGGCCCTTCCTTCCAGAACCTGCAGGGAGGGACCTTAGAACAGGAATGTAGAATAAGATGGAGGTTAGATGCAGAACTTCTTCCATCCTAGGCCCCTAGATTGTCCTGAGTCTCATTATGCATTTGTTCCACTGGCTTAATGGACCTGGGCAAAGTTTGGCAAGAGCCAGAGAAAGAACCAACTTGATTCTTAGATGGGCCAAATGGCTTCATGGGCAGACATCCTTCTTCAGTTAAAGATGATCACTCTAACATGGACCAATAAATAATCTTTCAGAAACTTGTCCCTGCTTCATCACCTATTGACTGGATTTGTGGATAAGGTACAGCAGCTCATCCCTGATGCTCTAAATGAATGAATCATGTTTTGCAGAGGAAGTAGCAATATTGCTTATATATAAGACAGAGGGCATATTCTGAGTCTCAGCAATCTCCTAGGGGACCCCCTACTCACACTGCTTCTAGCATTAGCCAGGGCATCATGTGTCCTCTCAGATTCTAAAAAACAAAGCTACATTAAGGATCAATCACACCTGTATTAGAATGGTTTAACTAAGGAAAATGGCAGGAATATATTCCCTACATATTACAAATTCAAGGGGCATATCTAGCCTAAAGTTCTTCCACTAGGTCCCCTCTCCACCACAACTACCATGGAATAAATTGTCCATTAATCACAAATGGATTAAAAAATCAAATTCCCAAGGCATTTTCCCTGGAAGATGCTTGTAAAAATGGACAAATGTCACCTCTTCATTAGCCTATACATTGGGGCTAGTTTAACAAATTGGCTATACCTGTTTTCCATGTCTGGGAAGGAGCTGCCCTGACCCCTGGGGTGTCTCTCAAGAGGTGGAAAGACTGCATCCTCCTCAGCATCCCGGGAGATCAGTTGCTTAGCAACCTGATGCCTCTGGGGAAATTCAATAATCGAGAGATAGAATGAAAAGGGGGTCTCGACCTTAGTGGGGTGGGAGAGGGTGGATCCTGTGGCAAAAATAAAAGCTTTTGGAGAAGGTGAAACATTATTAACATCTTCAATGGCAAGGTAAGCAAGAGAACTGAAAGACCCGCTGGGTTAAAGCACACTTTTCATTGTGTCCAAGTCACTCAACCTCGACTCCAATCCCCAAACTTCATAGGTGAAACGATAGAATTTAGATATGGAAAAGGACTTGGGGGGGGGGGAGGCTGGACCTGTGAGTTTACTGGAAGTTCTTTTAGGTAAACTCTCTCCATGAAGGAGCTGGGGGAAAGGAAGGAAGGAGAAAAGAGAGACGAAGGAAGAGAGAGAAAGGAAGGGGAGGAGGGAGAGAGAGAGAGAGACCGAGAGACAAAGAGAGAAAGAGACAGAGAGACAAAGAGAGAGAGAGACCGAGAGACAGAGAGAAAGAGAGAGACAGAGACAGAGAGACAAACGGGCTCATCCCTCAATTTGAAATAAAGGGGCTGAATTAGATTGTCTCTAAAGTCCCTTCCAGCTCTGTAAGGTCCCATGTAAGGCCCATTGGGGCCAGTCCCTTGACTCATGTTAGCACCTGTCGCTGACTATGACCCTCAACCTTAACTTCGATCTCGACCGCTAGCCCGTTAAAGATGGATGAGAATGTGTTTACGTCAGCTCCTAAGAAGGCAGAAGCCTCAAAGGCTAGAAGTCCTAGATTCGAATCCAGGCTGGCCGGCCGATACCGAGCGAGTCACTTTCAGGGGCCCCAGGAAATATCCAGGGTTTCAGTTACAAGCGAGTTGCTGCTGGGCACGAGTGGAGGGGGAATCCACGCGGAGAGTGATTGATGAAATTGATTGATATCACACTGATGATCACAGGTTCAGACCCCTTAACACGACCCGGGTCAAGTCTACTTTCACCTCTTGCCCCTAACCCAGAGCGGGCTGAGGGTCTCCATGGAGGCGGTTCCCCGGGTTCTAGTGCTCAGCAGTTCAGAGCGGGCTCAAATTCACATTCCGTCCCTCAGCCAGCCCGCAGCTATGCGGGCGACTCCGGCTCCGGGGGAGGGGAGGGGTATGGGGCGGAGCCGAAGCAGCCTTTTCCCGGCCCCGCCCCGGCAGGGCCGCTCTCCCTGCGCTGCTGCCAGCGGAGGCTGCCCACTGGGAGCTCGGCCCGGAGCCCGGTGGACCATGGCGGGCTGCGCGGCTGGGTTGTCCAGCTTCTTCTTCGAGTACGACACGCCGCGCATCGTGCTCATCCGCAGCCGCAAAGTGGGGCTCTTGAACCGTGGCGTGCAGTTGCTCATCCTTGCCTACGTCATCGGGTAAGCGCGCGCCCTAGGGCCGAGGCGGGGACTGCTCGGGCGCGAGGCCTCCCGCTGTGTGCGCGCGACCTCTTTCCCATATGCCTTTCCAAACCCCCTGGGCGCGCGGCCCCAGGAGCCCGGTGAAACCGCTCAGGCCTACAACCACCCCGCGGAGAGACTACATGGGACCAGGCAGGAGGGTTCTTCTGTCTTCCGCGCCTCGGGACCACCCGAGATCTGCCCGGAGCGCGCGCCCTCTCTTCCTGCGGGCACTTGGGGATGAGGACAGAGGAAGGGGTTAATGCGGGAGTCCTGGCCACGCCCCCTGCGGCAGTGCAGGGCGGCGGGGACCCGCCCTCCCCTCCCTGGAGCGACCTTACCTCACGCCAGGCTGTCACGAGTGGGGAGGCCCCAGAGGAAGCGGGAGCCCCGCGGTGGGAAGATCGAGGTTTCCGCGGGGGCAAGGTGGGAGGGGCTAATTCTGTTCAGAAGCTTGAGATGGGGAGGGACCGAGGTCCCTGCGCTGACTTTTTCCAGTACCCCGGCTCTGCCTGGGGTCCCCCACATCCTCTAGCCCCCACCCCAAAGCCTCCCAATGCAAGGCTCAATTCTGTTCCTCCCACACCCCTTGCGGATGGCCAGTACACCCCTCCCCAGGTTCTCCCTTAACCCAGCCGCAGATGGACAAGACAGATCAGCCCCGTCTCATCTGGCTGCCGGTTGCTGACTGCCCCCCCCCCAACCTCCCCTCGAGATCCATCCTGAACATTCGCCTTTGCTTTTGCCATTCTTCTTCCCACTCCCCACCCCCGTAAGAGACTAAGGAAGTCACTTCACCCTGCTTGCCTCAGTTTCCTCATATGTTAAATGAGCTGGAGAAGTCAAGGACAAATCATTCCAGAATCTTTGTCAAGAAAATCCCAAATAGAGTCAGGAACACTGTCGTGTGCCGGGCACTGAGAGCAAAAAGAGACAAAAGGATCGTCCCTCTCCCTCCCCTCAACCCAGGAGCTCACAGCCCAGGATGGAAGACAACCTTCTAATAATTCTATACACACAAGCTCTCTCTACAAGATAACTGGGGAGAAATCCACAGGGGGAAGACATTAGAATAAAATGGGAAGGCTCCGTGTAGGAGGTGGGATTTCAGCTGGAGGACTTGGAGGATTACCAAGGGAGCCTGGGAAAGATTTGAGGAGGAAAAACACTCCAGGTAAATGCCCCCAGTCTAAGAGAGAGTGTCCTGTTTGAGCAACATGAGAGGCTTCCAGGAGGCCAATGTATCTGGATTGAAAAGTTCATGGGATGAAGGGAGAAAGATATAAGGATATAACACTGGAAAGCTAGGCTATAAATAGCTTTGAATACTAAGAAAAGGATTTTCTTTTGATCCTGGAGGTGATGGAGACCCCAGGAAATTATGAAGTAGAGGGAACCTGAATGAAGAATAAAATGGAATGACTTGAGATAGGCCAACCTCCTGTTGCAAATAGTCAAATAGTTGCAAAGAGATCAACACTTGTACCAGTGATGAGAATGTCAGTTTAAGGGGGAAGAAAGGGGAGAAGACAAGTTTGATGTGAGAAGAGCAGCCTTCTATTGGGGTTGGGGACCTTGGTAAGGATGAGGTGATGACCCAAGCATTTAGCACCTCTGTGTTTTCCCCAGAGCCAGTGGGGGAGCTGCATTCTATAAGAATACTAGCAATATAGCACTTGAAAGTTGTGAAGTAATTTACCTCTATTACCCCATTTGATCCTCACAACAGCTTTATGAGGCAGGTATTGTTATTATCTCCATTTTACAGATGTCGAAACTGAGGCAGACAGGTTAAGTGGCTTGTCCAGGATCACACAACTAATATGTATCTGAAGCTAGATTTGAACTCAGGGCTTTATGACTCCAGGAATCTGCATCATCTGAGCTGTTTTGTGGTTTTGGGGTCCCTGGCTGGAAAAGACATTGAGATGATGATCCTATTTTAAAACTTTGTTTTTCTTTTTGAGATTTTGAAATTCTGACAAAAGATGTTTTGGCTTTTCTGTGGTCCTCAGGGCTTTTAGCAATTGATTGCCTTCCTTTAAAATATATATATATATATATTTATATACATATTAGTTTGGGGGCAGCTACATCACACAATGGATAGAGCACCTGAAGTCAGTTTAAATCTGACCTCAGACACTTAACACACACAAAAAAAGATAAAAAAAATAGTTTTTGTCATTTACTTTTTATAAGATTTTGATTTCCATTTTTCTCCTTCCCTCCCCTCACCCTTTACAAGATGACAATCAATTTAATATAGGTTATACATATACAGTCATATTAGGAATATTTCCATATTAGTCATATTGTGAAGGAAGAATCAGAATAAAAGGGGAAAATCATGAGAGAGAAAAAACAATAACAAAAGTGAAAATAGCCTGCATCAACCTGCATTCACACTCCATAGTCTTTCTCTGGATTTGGAAAGAATTTTTCATCATGAGGTTTTTGGAATTGTCTTGGATCATTGCATTGCTGAGAAGAGCAAAGTCTATCAAAGTTGATCAAAGTGACTGTTACTGTGTTCAATGTTCTCCTGGTTTTTTGTGGGATTTGGTAGGACTTTTAAATGGTTCCCCAGTGCCCATCCAACCAGTCCTCCCCACCCAAGACTAGATGACCCAAGAGAACAGAAATAAGGCCTTCTCTATCTTATCCCCACCCTACTTAGCATCTGTGCCTTATTTACTGGTGCCCAGTAAATATTTGTACAGTGAAAAAATGTCTTCAGGGCCCAGTTCAATCCAGGGAGATCTGATTCATGTCAGAGTTAAGAAATTAAAATGATCTTGCCTGCTTGTCTCTAAGACAGGTCATGCCATTGATTATGCAATTTATTAAGCCCATATTATGTGCCTGGCATTGGGCAAAGTTTTGGAAATACACAGAAATAACAATAGATAGCTCCTTCCCTTCCAGAGCTCTCAGTTTAATGGGGGAAGTCAAAGTGCAGACCAGATATAGACAGGATAAATTGGGGGTAGGATAGAGGCACTGAAATTAAGAACCATGAAAAGCTTCTTGCAAAAGGGAAGATTTTAGCTAAGAATTGAAAGAAGCCAGGAGACAGAGATGAGAAGGAAAAGAGTATCAGGCATGAGGGGCAGCCAGTGAAAATGGTAGAGCCAAGATATGGAGTGTCAGGGAACAGCCCTAGAGAGTGACCTAGATTATTAAAATGTCAAATGACTTGCTTAGGATCACACAGTTGGAGTGTGTCCATAAAAATATAGTCTTTCCCCTCTCCCATCCTGTTTAACCTTTAGTTATATTTGCTTGTCACATTGTAAGTACTTACTAAATGTTTATGGATTGATTCTTACTAGACTGAAGAATAAGGAGGGAAGAAAGGTGTAAAAAGACTAGAAAGGTAGGATGGGACCAGCCAGGTCAGGCTTTAGAAGCCAAATTAATTATTTTTTATTTAATCCTGAAGGTAATAGGGAGTCACTGGAATTTATTAAAAGGGAGGATGGTGAATCAGACTTATATTATTTTGACAGATGAGCGGGAGATGGCTAGGGTGGAGAGAGACCCACCAGCAGGCTATTGCAGTGAGCCAGGTGTGAGACCCTCAAAGGGTACCAGGGGAGAGAAGCAAGAGATTAAGACATATTCTGAAGCCCCAAAGCACTTGATAACTGATTAGATATGGACACTGAAACAGACTGTTCTCCAGAGGGAATGTTGCCTCTCCCATCTCAGAGTTGGGATCCAGCACCCAAACCAGAGTCAGAAAAGGTAAATGAAGGCACCCACCTGGTTGGGACTTAATGAAGAGGTATTTTGCCATTCCTTCTTCTGCCTTTTCAGTCCTATTCGAGCAGGAGCTAAGACTTGTTTTCGTCCTTCCTAGAAGATCTATAAGCTCCTGTAGATCAAAGATAAAATTCTCAGTTTGCTTTAATCATTTCTGTCTACTCTGCTTTCTCAAGTCAGAATTCTTCAGGGAGACCAAGGAGGAAAATCTCTATTTTTTAATTAAATTTTTAGATTCATTCTCCTTAATGATTCTTTGCCTCTGGCAAAGCCCATGCTGACACTCAAAACAATTCTCTTGCAAAAAGCAGCTTTTTAGGAGTAAATTTTATTTTTATTATTTATTTTTATTATAATTTTGACATACAGAAACATTTCCATATACAAGAAAAAGTAGATTGTATATGAAATCGTATGTATTATCTATAAATTATTTTTAATTTAACTTATTAGCAATACCGTCTGTTCCTTTATGAAATTCCTTCTGCTTTGTTATATATCTTTTTATAGATATTTATAGTCATAATGTTTAATATTTATTTATATGTTTAATATTATATAGCATAATGGAAGATGGGAAGCAGGTTTTAACATCCTCCTTCTGGAGTTATCTTTGCACCGATTAGAGTTCTTAAGGGTTTTTTTGTTTGTTTGTTTGTTTTTGCTTTTTTTTTGCTGAGGCATTTGAAGTTAAGTGACTTGCCCAGGATCACACAGCTAGGGAATGTTAAGTGTCCCGAGATCAAATCTGAACTCAGGTCCTCCTGACTTCAGAGCTGGTGCTCTAGCCATTGTGCCACCTAGCTGCCCCGAGTTAAGTTTTTTACAGATGTTTGCCTCATTATAGTCACTGTATAATTTATCCCCCTGATTCTGCCCACTTCATTCTGCATCATTTCATACAAGTCTTCCCAGGTATCTTCCCAGATATCTCTAAATCTTTTTTCATTTCTTAATCTATCCTATTAAATAACATTCTAATTATATTCCAGAACCTAATTGCAACAATATAACATTATGTTCACATATTAGGAAACATTTGCTTATATAAGTATCTGTCTTGCCCTTTAGAATATATATACTCCTTGCAAGTAAGGATTGTGGAGGTTTTTTAATATATATATATTTTTATCTCCAGTGCTGGGAATATAGTTGGCACTTAATAAATACTTACTGATTAACTGACATAACATAATGGACACCTATTTTGTTTCAAGTTCTTTTCTGTGCCAACAAAAAGTGCTATTTTTAAACTTTTGTGTACATATGGAGTCCTTTTCCACTGCTTTTGATCTCTTTGGGATAAAGACCTAACAGTGGTATAGATTTTAGTGACATAAATATATTTCCAAAATGATTGGATCAGTCCACAACTTCATCAACAATGTATTAAGTGTACCTCCCTGACCTTAGCCTCTCTAGCAATTGTCATATCTTTGCCAATCTAATGAGCTAGGAGGTACAACTTCAGAGTTTTAAAAATTTACATTTCTTCCCAGTGACTTGAAGCATTTTTTCATACAACTGTTGATAACATATCTCTTCTTTTTAAAACTACCTCTTTGTACTTTTTGACTGTTTACCTATGAGAGAATGGCTCTTTTTAGTATATACTTCAGACAATTCCCTATACATGTTAAATACAGACAAAAAGTAGTCATTTTTGAGATCAGTGAACAAAGGACTTCCAAAATGAATTTCCCAGACCCCAATTCTGCTATTTTCAGGAGCATTTTAGTTTTCATCACATTGGTATGGCCCACGTATGATTGATTTGAGGCCATATACTTTGAGTTGCATTTTGACTGTTAATTGGTGAGGGTAATTTATTAATATTCTTGTCCTGAGTGAGCATTTCCATTCAATTGAAACTTGCTGAAGATTAACTAATAGAGATAACTTAGAAAGAGAAACAAAATATAAATTACTGTTTGTATTTATAGCATCAGGATCAGAAAGTTCTCTTGTCAAAGAATATAGATCTATAGTTATCTTATTACTTAAAAAGTTTACTGATGTTCATCCTCTACCATCAGCCCTTTTATTTTCCTCCCCGATAGTCAGAATTTAAAAAGGATAGTTTAACTTTCCTCATGGTTGTCAGAAAGAAGAAATATTAAAATCATACTCTGCAATTTAGGCACAAGCCTGCTAGAAATAGCATTTATTCATTTATTAATTCAAGCTTTATTCTGTTTGTGAGAAAACTGTTCAAACTAGAAGAGTAAGTCATGGCTTCAAGCAGACCTTCCAATTTGAAGTAGTATTTACAAGATTTCTTTTTTTTTTAAGCTTTTTATTTGTATAACATATGTATGGGTAGTTCCCCAACCTTGATCTTTACAAAGCTTTCCAATACAAATTTTACCCCCAGTCCCCTCCCCTCCCCTAGATGGCAGGAAGTCCACTACATGTTAATAATGTTGAAATGTACAAGATTTCTAAAAAAAGGAAATTGCACAATATGTTAAATCACAAGTTATACAACTCAGAGTAAGGGAAAAATAAACATTTTGCTTCATCAATCTAGAACAATAGTCACTTAATCTTAAAGAATCATTTTCCTAAAACCCCTGAATTTCTCTCCTCAAACAGTTCTTCCATTCTGGTGACAAGTGACCTGAAGTAACTGTGAGTGTCCCCCAAACTTCATCCTAAATCATTTTCTACACCCTTCTAGATTATCTTGCTTAGTAATCTTGGTAATCAGACCCCATGGATTTAGTGATCATCTTTTTGTCTTTGGTTTTCACATCTTTTTTCTAGCTCTAAACTCTCTCTTGACCCATAGTCTTTGAAATACCAATTGCCCATTGAATATTTAAGGCCTGGAACCATCTCAAACTCAACATGGACAGAACAAATCTTATTTTTCCCCCAAATCTTTCCCTCTTCCAGGCTCCCCTGTAATTATCAAGAGTACCATCATTATTCTAATCACCCAAGCTCCCCACCTTGTTGTATAATCTTCAGTTCTTCACTAACATTCACCCTACATTTTCACTTTGTCACCAAGATCTGTCATTTCTACCTTCACAACCTGACTTCGAATCTTAATACAAGAGTCTCCTGATATTTTGATCTCATGTTGTTTTCCATTCCAATGGATCTTATCTCCTCCCCGCCATTCAACTCCAGTGGCTCCCTATTACCTCCAACATCAAATATAAAATCTTATGACTTTTAAAGCCCTTCACAACCAGGCCCTTGCCTACCTTTCCAGCCTTGTTACCTAGATCTTCTCTCAGTACTCTGTGAAACAGTGACTGACACTGTCCTTGCTCTTCTTCACATAAGATATGGCCATGACCCAACTTTATAACTTCTCACTTGTAATCTCCATGCCTAGATTGCTCTCTCTCCTCACTCTTCAATTAACTGTGTAGAAACAAGATATAAAAATGAGGACAGGGCAATCTAACATGTAAGAGGATCAAAAACATTGGCTGGGGGAGTAAAAGAAAAGAATATGCAGTACCATTTTACAAATATTTTCTCATTTGATCTTTCCAACAATTCTTTGAAGTAGATGCTATTATTATCCCCATTTTACTGCTGAAGAAACGGAGGCAAACTTTTTTTTTAAGTTACTTGCCCAGGATTATAGAATTAAGTATCTGGAATCAGCTTTGAACTCAGGCCTTCCTGACTCCAAGCTTAGTATTCTATCCACGGTATCCCCTGCAGCTTCCAGGGCAGGCCTAACAGGGTTTCTATGTGATCCAGAAAGTGTTAGAGAGCCACTGGAATTTATCAAGGAGTATAACGACATGCTGGGACCTATGCTTGGTGGCTGGCTGGAAGAAGGACTAGAGTGGGGGTTAACCCTGAGCCAGGCAGAACCCCCAGGAGCTATTGCCATAGCCCAGGTAGGAGGTGGTGAGGGTTTCTCTCAGAGGACTAGCAGTATTGGAGGAAAGGAGATTTCTTAAACTGGTTCCTCTACCTCTCCCAGACCAGGAAAGCAAGCATTTTTACACCAAAGGGAGATAAGGAATCTAGAATCTGCTGAAATGTAAATTCCTTGCAGCTAGGGGTTATCATATATAATAGATATAGATATAGAAATATACATTTCTATAATTCCTGTGAATCTAGTACAGTAGGCAATATTGGTATTCAACCACCTATTAATGATCCTGAAATGGGAGGCTCTCACTATCAGAAGTTACCTAGAGGCAATGAATGAGCTATCTCCTCATCTTATTACTTTGACTACAGCCATCATGGGCCAGCTAGGTGGTGCCATAGTGCATAGACTGCCCGGATTCAGGAAGACTCATCTTCCTGACTTCAAATCCAGTTTCCTGTGTGACCCTAAGCAAGTCACTTAAACTGTTTGCCTCAATTTCTCCATTTGTTAAATGAGCTGGAGAAGGAAATGGAAAGCCACTTTATCTTTCCCAAGATAATTCCAGATGAAATTATGAAGAGTCAGATATCACTGAATAATTGAATAAAATCATCACCTTCCCTCTTTCTCTCTTCCCACTCATAACGTTGCACCAGAATCTTATAGGGAAGCTTTCACCATATCTCATACTAGGATTGTACAATCACTTCCTAGTATCCTTATCCTATATCCTTAGAATTGTGCATCCCCCCTTCCAGCTCCCCTTGATATGTCATCTCCCCCATTAGAATGTAAGCTTCTAGAGCAGCTAGTGGATAGAGCACCAGCCCTGAAGTCACAAGGACCTGAGTTCAAATTTGGCCTCAGATATTTAACACTCCCTGGCTGAGTGACCCTGGGTTAAGTCACTTAACCCCAATTGCCTCAGAAAAAAAAATTTAAGCTCCTCAAAGGCAAGAACTGTCTTCATTGCTTCCTTTTATATCCCCAATGCCTGATATATATAAATGCTTTCTCCATCTATCTAGGAAAAAAATCTGGATCTGCCATCAGAAAACCTGGAATTAAATTACATTTCTACTAATTATGTCACTTCCTTCTCATCTGCAAAATGCAGAGCTTTGGATGAATGATCTCCAAGGTCCCTTCCGACCCTAAATCTAAGTTATATATATATATATATATATATATATATATATATATATAAATGCGCTTTCTGTTTTGCAGGTGGGTGTTTGTTTGGGGAAAAGGCTACCAAGAGATGGATTCAGTGGTCAGTTCTACTACCACAAAGGTGAAAGGCGTGACTCTGACCAATACCTCTGACCTGGGGCTCCGTGTCTGGGATGTGACAGATTACGTGATCCCAGCTCAGGTATGTTTCATACGTTGTCCCTTCCCCATTCTCATGCCCCACACTTATTTACTTTGCAGCTGTGCTTAATGGTTATTACACCCACAACCATTCTAAGTTCCTGCTGACAAACTTTTTTTTTTCCTGGTCTGGACACATGATTTTATTAGTGGGTGGTGAATTCCTGATGTGGAAATCTCCTTCCATTGTTGCAAATCAGGAACTTTTTTGTAACTTAGCTCCTCCAGCAAGCAGAGAGTTCAAGTGAATATGTGTCAAGGGCAGGACTTGGACCAGTCTTCTTGATCCAAAGCTGTCCACCCATCCCTTATGAACAAAATGAAAAGCAAGCCTAAATAATCATTTAGTGTCCATTTGGTCTGGAAGTTTGGTTGGATAGTAGGGTAATCCTTATTGTCACTTCTTCAGCTATAAAGCTTTAAAGGTTAAACTATAAACTTAAACACTTAAAAATTGACATATTGACAGAAATTGACGTCAAGCCCTGAGAAACATGAAAACTCTTGTGCTTTCCAGTTTATTTGGAAGCTAGAGAAAGCTAATCTTCTATGCCTGAATTGGTACAATATGTTGTTTTTATTTCATCATTTCAGTCATGACATACTCTTTCATGATCTCATTTTTAGGGTTTTCTCAACAAAAATATTAGTGATAACAGAGACACAGGGTTACGTGACTTTCCCAGGGTCACACAACATGTGTGAGAGGCAGCTTTTGAACTTAAGTCTTCCTGATTCCAGGACCAAAGCTCCCTCCATTGAGCCACCTAGCTGCCCCAATGTACTATAACATTATATAGCAGCAAAGAATTACATTTGTAGACTAACAGCTTTGATAGTAATTAGATGAGAACAAAATTTAACCACAAAGATAGGACACATGAAGGGATGAAGAATAAAGGAAGCAAGCCAGGAAACCAATGTATACAATGCCAAAAACAGTATACAAAACAACTTTGAAAGACTCAAGAACTCTGATCTATGCAATGACTGATCATGATTCCCTAGGACTAAAGGTCTTCCTTCTTGAGCTGATAGACCTGAGATACAGAAGAAGAGACATTTTCCAAAATGACCAATGTAAAAATGTATTTTTGCTCGACTGTGTGTTTGTTACAAAGGCTTTGTTTTTCTTTTCTTTTTTCCTAATGGGACTGGGTGGGAAGAAGAAAGGGGATAAGGATAGAATAGCAAAAAAAAAAGAAAAGAAAAAAAAAGACATTAAAACACTTTTTGTTTTAAAAAAATACACAGAATAGAACAGACAGAAGGCCAGAAAGAAACACCAACAAATAGGACAGCTTTAAAAGTTATGTGTTGAACTTTTGTATTTCAAAGTAAAGCAAGTACCCAATAGAGATCCACAATCTCACATGAAATATTTTCCTCTTTTACTGTATATGGAAATGCTCATTTTATTTGATGTTAAGTTCAGGAGGAAAAAAGAGAGAACAGGGAAATGAGAATACTGCATCCTACTCTGACACTATATCTCAAGAAGTACATGTTCTGCTTTTTTCTGAGGGCACAGAGTCTTAAGTAAGTTAGAAGGGATCTCAGGGACATCTAGTCTAGTATGGACCCCAAAATCAAATCCAGTCTCTTCTTGAAGACTTCTAGTAAAGGGAAATTAGTTACTATTATACTATCCAGTTAATTTGGGGCAGCTTTAATTATTTTTTTTAAGCTTTTTATTTGTATAACATATGTATGGGTAGTTCCCCAACCTTGATCTTTACAAAGCTTTCCAATACAAATTTTACCCCCAGTCCCTTCCCCTTCCCCAGATGGCAGGAAGTCCACTACATGTTAATAATGTTGAAATGCTTGAGAAGTTATGCAAGAAAAATCCTATTTACAAGAAAAAAAAAAGAATCAGAGAAAGGCAACACAATGCAAGCAAATGTCAATAGAGATCATGAAAATGTTACGTTGTGGCCCATATTTCATGTCCCTCTTTCTGGGTGTATATGGTTTTCTTCAGTGAACAACTGGAACTGGTTTGAGACAATTCTTTATTGCAGAGAGCCATGTCCATCAGAATTGATCATCATGTAATACTGTTGTTGCTGTGCATGATGATCTCCTGGTTCTGCTCGTTTCACTCAGCATCAGTTCATGCAAGTCTCTCCAGGCCTCTCTGAAATCGTCCTGCTGGTCGTTTCTTACAGAACAATAATATTCCATAATATTCATATACCATAATTTATTCAGCCACTCTCCAATTGATGGGCATCCCTTCAGTTTCCAGTTTCTAGCCACTACAAAAAGGGCTGCCACAAACATTCTTGCACATGTGGGTCCCTTTCCCTCCTCTAAGATCTCTTTGGGATATAGGCCCAGTAGAAACACTGCTGGGTCAAAGGGTATGCACAGTTTGACAACTTTTTGAGCATATCTCCAAATTGCTCTCCAGAATGGTTGGATCCGTTCACAGTTCCACCAACAATGTATTAGTGTCCCAGCCCTCCCACATCCCCTCCAACATTCATCGTTATCTTTTCCTGTCATTTTAGCCAATCTGACAGGTGTGTAGTGGTATCTCAGAGTTGTCTTAATTTGCATTTCTCTGATCAATAGTGATTTGGAGCAACTTTTCATATGACTAGAGATGGTTTTAATTTCGTCATCTGAAAATTGTCTGTTCATATCCCTTGACCATTTATCTATTGAAGAGTGGCTTGAATTCTTATATATATGAGACAATTCTCTATATATTTTAGAAATGAGGCCTTTATCAGAACCATTGAATGTAAAGATGATTTCCCAATTAGATGCTTCCCTCCTAATCTTGTCTGCATTTGTTTTGTTTGTACAGAAACTTTTTAACTTAATATAGTCAAAATTATCCATCTGGTGTTCAATTAGGAGTTCCAAGTCTTCTTTGGACATAAATTTGTTCCACCTCCACAGGTCTGAGAGATAAACTATATTACGTTCCTCTAACTTGCTTACAAAGTCCCTCTTTATATCTAGATCATGAACCCATTTAGATCTTATCTTGGTATGTGGTGTTAGGTATGGGTCAAGCCCTAATTTCTTCCACACTAGTTTCCAATTTTCCCAGCAGTTTTTGCCAAATAGAGAGTATTTATCCCAAAAGCTGTGTTCTTTGGGTTTATCGAACACTAGATTGTTAAGGTTAATGCCTAGGTTGTCCTGATAACCTATCCTGGGGGCAGCTTTAATTATTGGGAATTTTTTTCTTATATTAAATCAAAATTTTCCTCTGCAGTTTCTGCCCATTGTTCCTAGTTTTGTCCTCTCCAACTGAGCAGAGCCTATCAAAAACTTCCTCTACAATACAGCTTTTCAAAAATCTAAGGTCTTTCACCATGACCCTTTTCTGGTGGGTTGTCATTTCTCCAGGATAAATAGCACACATGCCTTTTATACTTTTTTTGGATCTACCATTGTGTTAGCCATCCCTCCTAGCCTTATCTGCCAGTATGATAGACATTCTATGCATGTCCCTATCCAGGTCATTGATAAAAAGATTAAATTACATAGGTCAAGCATATGTTTTTGTATCAGAGAAATGAGGGTGGTCTACTAGAGCTGTCCACCTAAGGTTACAACTGCCCTTTAATCAGTTATTCTTTGGATCCAGTTTTTTGAATCTACCTAACTATACCATCATTTAACCTATTTCTATCTTGTCCATAAGGGTTGTATGAGAGACTTTGTCCCTTTCAGCTCTGAGATTTTGGAATTCTTAAGTTAAAAGATGGTATGGTTAATAATAAGAAAAATGCAAAACAACCCTGAAGTTTCACTTCAGCAAATTGGCCAAGATGGAAATAGTCAATATTGTCAATAGATAGGTTGTTGTGTAGTTGTTCAGTTGTATCCGATCTTCATGACCCTGTGGAACTAGAAACAAAATAGATGCCCATCAGTTGAGGAAATACTAAAAATGATTCATAAAAATAATCGAATATTACTGTGTTGTAAGAAATTATGACTACAGAGAAACAAGAGACAACTTGTATGAACTGTTACAAAGTGAAAGTAAGCAGAATCAGAAAAAATATACATTGTGTATTGTGTTGCAACAATGTAACTGAAAGAACAGTTATCACAAAATAATAGCAAATGTATGTGATGGGGAATAGAAAGAACATGATCCTATATTCCTAATAATCCTAATAAAGAGATAGAAGATGGATCCCTCTTTTCCTTGAAGAGATGGGGCATCCACAGGTGTAACATTGAATTTAACATCCAATTTTTTTTTGGCATATTGACTAGCTTTACTGATTTTTTTCTCTTCTTTTAAATTTTGTTTTTGTTAAAAGAGGAAGTTTTGGGAGGAAAGGAAGCAAAGAAGGCTAAAGAGGGAAATTAGGCAGTTATAAAAACAAAATATATTAATAATTTTTCAAAAAGCCAATGTGAGCAAAAGGTAAAATAAAAGAAGGCTGTTCTTGTCTAGGAACTAGCTTTCTAAGCTATGATCTCTTAGTTAGAAAAAAAAGTCCTAAAGTAAACATTGACATTTCATAACTTTT
The DNA here is from genome assembly GCA_023553655.1 of Myrmecobius fasciatus. Classification (NCBI taxonomy): domain Eukaryota; kingdom Metazoa; phylum Chordata; class Mammalia; order Dasyuromorphia; family Myrmecobiidae; genus Myrmecobius; species Myrmecobius fasciatus. The sequence continues at coordinate 27,441 of JAJPUD010004797.1, read as the reverse complement.
AATGACTATTGTTTCCTCTTTAGAACAACAGAAATTAGTGCCTTTTACTCCATATAGTTTATATCAGAAGGGTGACCAAATGGAGATAAGCTGCCACCCTTAATTCAGGACTGTGATGGAATAAATTTTTTTGGAGGGGGGGCAATTCTGAACCTGTACTTTCATTTATGTGGATCAAGCAAATCAAGGTAGCTTAGATCTCATGGGAGACTTAAAATTATGCAAAGAAAAATGTGCAAAAAACAAACACCTTGGAGTCTTACAAATCCCCCTCTCTTTAAGCCTAATTATATCACATCAACTTTCTTTAAGAATAGGAAGCTACCCTGACAAGTTGACAGTCTTATCACCTGGTTAGGTATTTAATTTTTTGGCCATAGAAACTCTTAAAGGTGAGAAGAATTGGAATCTAGGATCCCAGTTACTTGGGTAATTTTTTGTCCATAGAAACTCTTAAAGGTGAGAAGAATTGGGATCTAGGATCCCAGTTACTTGGGTAATTTTTTGGCCACAGAAACTCTTAAAGGTGAGAAGAATTGGGATCTAGGATCCCTGTTACTTGGGTAGTACCTATCCACATAAAATCATGGGTCTTTCAAATATAAATGAGTTGTGAAGCTCCAGAGAAGGGAAGAATAGTTAGCATTCTGTGAAGGAAATTAAAATAAGTATTGTGGTTAGACGGCCATGGCATTCATAGATTGCAGGGGGGGTGGGGGTTATGAGAACTTAATTTGATTAGCACAGTCCCTAGAAGATTCTTAATAAATGCTTGTGGACTTAATTTGATCTTGACTGGCTCCTGAGAATTCAAGGACCTCTCATGTCTTCTTGTAGAAAGGCAGCATGGGATAATGGGTAGAATGCTGGATGTGGTGTCAGGAAGAGCCAGATGTGAATCCTGTGGGATCTTAGGCAAGTCTTTTACCTCTGAACCTCAGTGAAACAGAGATGAAAATACCTGTCGTCTCCACTTCACAGGAGGATTGTGAGGGTCAAATTAATTACCATAAGGAAAGTGCTTGGCAAACCTTAAATTGCTATGGAAATGGTAGTTGTGTCTCATCATTATTAGTATTGATAGTTTTATTACAACTATTGTAAGGTAATACACAGCCACAGTGCCTTCTATGGCAGATCTGAGCTATGATGCTTTGCAGGTTATATAAAAATTGTCCTTTCTTGATGGGATTAAAGATTCATTGGCTTCCTCACAAATAAACTTTACAAGTTTCATCTGCATGATTTCTTCCTGTTTTTATTATCCCCTTTCTGCCTATTCCAAGCTCTTTTGTTCCTTCTTTGCCCAGACTGAATAAAATTTTTTGTTTGCATTGAATACAGTGCTAGTCCTAAAATTAACTGTTGGTTCTATGCTGATCAAGCTATCTGTGAAATAATAGAGGCAACCTGGGGCAATGACTGGAGTGCTGGGTTTAGAGTTCATATATTGGATTTATGTCCTGCTTCTCAAACTTACTAGTTGTATGACACTGAGCAAGTCATTTGCAGTAGATCCTAAAACTAGAAAGAGGCAGCTCCCAGACTGAGTAAATCATGTCTTGATGTTTGGACACTGATGTTGACTCTGTCTACCTCTGTTTACCCTAGGAGCCAGTAAGGGAAGAACTTTACAACTCAATTCTCTTCCCTTTCAGTTCTGCAGTCAATCCCAAGGTGGTTAACCCAACTTTAATTCAACAAACCTTTATTAAATTCCTCCTATGTACAAAGCACTGGGCTGGCCAGATGGGTAGAGAGAGAATAGATGGCATAATCTCTGCCCTGAAGGAGCTTGTAGTTCACTGGTGGGGAATGATGTATAGGTAAAACATAATGTTAGGCAGAGCATGAAAAAGATCAGGTCCAATGCTCTAAGAAAATTTGAGGAGGGAAGACAGAGCAGCTTGAGTTTCAAGAATTGGTTTTAGACCTAAGTACTTCTCAGAAAAATCAGATCAATCAGTTAATACTGAAGTTACAGGTTTTCAGGATTATATTTCACATATATCTTCATCTCCTTTCAGTTTCTTTGGGGAAAGCAGCATAGTATAATAGAAAAGGTATTGACTGCTTGGTGATGCAGAGGCTTGAGTACCAGGCCTGGAGTTCGGATGACCTGAATTCAAATCCAGCCTTAGACACTTGTTAGCGAGGCAAGTCATTCAATCCTGTTTGCCTCAGTTTCTTCATCTGTAAAAGGAAATAACAAACCACTCCAGTATCTTTGCCAAGAAAATCCCAAATGAGGTTATGAATGGGGATTTGATTCTGACTGAAATGAATGAATAACAATGAAATTTAATTGAGATTCAAAAGACCTGAATTTAAATCTTGGTTGTCATTTTTTTTATTTTAATGATAGCTTTTAATTTTCAAAATACATGCAAAGATAGTTTTCAACAATCACTCTTGCAAAACTCTGTTCCAAATTTTTTCCCTTCTTTCCCCCCACCCCCTTCCCCTAGACAGTAAGCAATTCAATATAGGTTAACCATATGCAATTCTTCTATACATATTTCCACATTCATCATGCTGCACAAGAAAAATCAAATCAAAAAGGGAAAAATGAGAAAGGGGAAAAAAGCAAGCAAACAACAACAAAAAAGGGGCAAATACTATGTTCTGATCGACATTCAGTCTCCATAATCTTCTCTATGGATGCAGATGGCTCTCTCCATCACAAGTCCATTGGAATTGTCCTGAATCACCTCACTGTTGAAAAGAGCCATGTCTATCAGAATTGATCATCACATAATTTTATTTTGTCTCTGTTATTTTGTGTGATCTGGAGTAAATCACTTCATTTCTCCATTTCTTCAACTGTAAAATATTGGGCTTGGATTTGAAGACTTCTTAGACTGGTTCCAATTCTAACTCTCTAATCCTCTGATTTTATGAACTAAAAGGAGTTGTTGAACAGAAGGAATCCCAGCTCTACCATTCTAATGCCTATGTGAACCTAGGAACTTTTCTTCTATATTTGTATTTCTCAAATTCTGAATCTATTATTCTCTTTTTCAGAGCCTGTGAAACTGAATTGAAAGTGAAATTTTGACATTCTATATTACCAATTCTCTTGTTTTGCCTTAGTGATTTCTTTTCTGCAATCTTATTTCAGAGTCATTATTTGAAAGAATTTGGAGGGCTTTGAAGATGACCTTGGACGAGTCCCTGCCTTTACTCTGCCATCTTGACTCCATCCTTCTGCAGTCTTATTTCTATCCAAATTTTAGTTTTAATCTCTGTCTTTATTTCCTCCTTTAAACTTCTTACATCTCTTTTAAACCATTCCAGAATTTTTGTGGTGTTCTCCTAGATTTTGAAGTTTCTCTTTCATTGGAAGTTTTCTGATCACACTATATCTTAAGATGCTATTTTCAAGTCATCTGTCTCAGCATAATAGTTCTTTTTTTAAAAAGTTTATTAAAGCTTTTTATTTACAAAATATATGCATGGGTAATTTTTCAACACTGGCCCTTACAAAACTTTCTCTTCCAAATTTTTCCCTCCTTCCTCCCACCTCCTCTCCTAGATGGCAGGTAGTCCAATACATGTTAAATATGTTAAAATGTATGTTAAACCCAATATATGTATACATATTTATGCAGTTATCTTGCTGCAAAGAAAAATCAGATCAAGAAGGAAAAAATGTGAGAAAGAAAACAAAATGCAAGCAAACATCAACAGAAAGAGTGAAAAGCATAATAGATCTTTATTATGTTAGAACTTTCTAGTTTTCCACCTTCATCTTTATTTCTTCTTGTCTCCCTCTTGTTTTTTCTATTTATGCCTTCATTCTCTTCTGATCAGATTAAGGATTGAAATCATTCAGCTTGAAAATTCACTCAGAGGACTGAAATAAAGTCTTGCTTTAAAAACAGACTTTATACACATAGATACAATGCAAGTTGAAAATATCATGTGACATAACTGCCATATGATTAAATACCTAAAGATGATACGGGCCAATCCTGTGGTTATTTGGACCTGGCTGGAAGAGATAAGCAAAGACTCAATGTCACACGCACAGATGTTTGGCAAACATTTGTTAGTATCTTGAGAGAATAAGAAAAATGCATTTGAAAACCCTATTTTGTTGGATGAAAGAAAAAGATGAAAAGATGAAGGGAGGATGAAGGGCAAGGCTTTCAGTCCTTTCTTGTGGTAAATGATCAAACACATGGTTATCCAACCTGACAAAGAAAACACAGACTTTGATTTTACCATAGCTCTACAATCAGGAATCGTGTGCGAAGGACATTAAATAGGTTCTGTGAAATGTACCCAAAAAGTTGGATTAAGTTTAGGAGAGATTATCCAAAGAAATGTGTAATGTGTAGGTTGTGAAGAAATCCCGCTACATTCTACCACGCTGGTCATGATGACTGATCAGCACCAAGCCTAGGTACCTGAGTACCTGGAGTAAAAGTTTATATAAAGAAAGAACAGCTCACTTCTCCTCCAAAAGCATGTGTCTTTGTCAAGAGACTCTGAATGGTGAATCTTTTTCATAGGGACCAGCAGATTGCTTTCCACTATGGCACTTGAGAGCAGCCGATAGTATGTCAATCAACAACGGACTGACTTTTTCAGTCTGTATATGTGGGCTGTAGGCTAAAGCCAACATCCTTGTCTTTCTTCCCATTCTACAGGAGGAGAACACACTGTTTATCATGACCAACATGATTGCTACCTTGAATCAGAGACAGAGCACCTGTGCTGAGGTAGGTGATAAGCATTCGTGTAGAACGGGCTACCAGCAATGGTCCTCTTCCTTGTACTTCGTTCTTTTGAGTACCACAGGTCCTAGGATGTGGGTTCTGGCTGTGGTTTCGAAAATAAACCCACATGGGACCTGATTTTTCCTCATTTTTGTCTTCTTCAGCTTCCAAGTGCTAAAACTGAGTGTACATCAGATGATGGCTGTACTTTTGGCTCCATTGATGTCCACAGCAGTGGTAAGAGCTTATCTCCCATGGTGCACTTCATAGGATCTATTTGATCTTCTTAATGTAAGCTTCCTGGCTAGAAAAGGCCAGCAGGCTCAAAGTTTATGTTTTCTTTGTGGGTTCAGATAATAGCCATGAGTTTGATTGGAACAGCAGTCACTAACACTTGGAAAATGTGACTTTCTGAATGGAGAGAGTAGCCTTGAGTTTTTTCTATCAGAGAAGTTAAGACCAGCTTACTTTAATATGGAGTTATCCCTTCTCTGACAGAAAAAAACTTAAGGGTCCAGAACTCTTCAGGATTCCCTAGGATTGCCTCATAACAAGACCAGTACTTAATAATCCAAATCTCTGGTTCTCTGCAACTTTTCTCATACCCCAGGAAGTATCTATTTGCTTTGAGAAGTAAATAATTCCCTTGTGAAACCATTAATCTCATGCTGTTATACAGTTATAAAGTTGCTTGGTAGTTTGATTAAGATGCCCATGATCCAATAGTAGAAAATGAGGGGTTGGGGGTTTGGGATATCTACACTATGGTGAGGCACTTGTCTTATTGTTCCTCCTTACCCTGCTCCAGGAGTGGCAACTGGAAGATGTGTAAACTATAATGCTCATGTGAAGACGTGTGAGGTGATGGCTTGGTGTCCAGTGGAAAATGATACTAATGTGCCCCGGTGAGTCATGACAGATTGTCCCAGACCTAAGGCCAGGGAAAGGGAAGAGATCATAAACTATGACTTGTAAGGGAGGGGTTTGGTCCCATTCAACAAATATTTACTGTGCTAGGTGGTGTCCCAAATGTTTCCTAAAAGTTGCCAGTTATGGCGGAGTAAAGGATCCTAGAACTTTTTTGAACTGGAAGAAGCCTTAGATCATTTGGTCCAATCTGCTTATTTTATAAATGAAAGAAAAGGGTAAAAATTGTCCATTTAAGTGTAAAAATAACCAAACCAGTTCAGGAGAGAAGAATTATAACTAGACAAAAAAATAATTTTCAAGATAAATGACTGAAGTTTTTAGTGAACAGAAAGCCCAGGAAGTCAAAACAGTTACATAATAGGTTAAGAAAAAAAAAAAAAAAGCTAACGAACTCTTTGTTATTGTTCGTATCTGTTTGGTATCTGACTCTGTGACACCTTTTGGAGTTTTCTTAACAAAAATACTGGAAGGGTGACACCTTTTGGAGTTTTCTTAACAAAAATACTGGAAGGGTTTGCCATTTCCTTCTCTGGCTCATTTTCCAGATGAGAAAACTGAGACAAACAAGTTAAATGACTTGCTCAGAGTCACACAACTAATAAGTATCTAAGGCCAGATTTAAATTTAGGTCTTTCAGACTCCAGGCCTGGTGTTGTATCCCCTGTACCACCTAACCCTAATCCATAATAGCTCTTGAGAGCATTTAATAAAAGTAGTATGTCCAGAACAGAAGTGATAGGCTTGCTGCCCTCTGTTAAGCCTATAGTCCACTGAAACTCCCAGATCTTTTTTTCAGAACAATTGCTGTCCAACTGTGCTTCCCTCATCTTGTATTTTGACTTTTTGTATCCAGGTAGAAGTCTTTGCATTTATTTCTACTAAATTTTATCTTATGAGATTCAGCTCTTAACCCATCAAGATCCCTTTGAATCCTGACTCATCATCCAGTAGGTTAGCTCTCTCTACCCTTTTGGTGTCACCTTCAATACTGATGAGCAAGCCATCTTTGTCTTTATTCGCATCACTGATAAAAAATATTAATGAGCACAGGGACAAGCACAGAATTCTGGGACACTTCCCTAAAGACTTCCTAGGACATTCATATTGAACTATTAACAATTATCACTTGAGTTCAACAATCTAACTAGCTCTAAATCCAGCTAATGATATTGCCATAGAATCCAAATTATCTCCATCTGAAGAGTATGAGAATAGGTACTTTTACCAAAAGTTTAGCTAACAAAGATAAACTCTATACACACCTTTCTTCTTACCATCTAGTTTAGTAATCCTTTCAAAAAAGGAAGTGAGAGTAGTCAAATATATCCTGTCCCTGATGATATCATACTGGCTCTTTGTAACTAACACTTTTCTTTCTCCATATTTCATAACTCTTTAATGATCTGTTCTAGAATTGACTGAGAAACAAAAGTCAAATTCACTGACTTCTAGGTGACAGACTCTACTCTTTCTCCCTTTTTTAAAACTGGGACATTTGCCCACTTTTCCAATTTTATGGTCCCTCTCCTCCTTGTCATGCCCATCGAGCATTCCTGACAGTGGCTCAGCAATCCCATGTGCCTGTTCTCCCAGGATCCAAGAAAACAGTTTGTCCAGTCTGGGCACATTGAATTCATCATGAGAAGTGGGTACTCTCTCATCACCTGTCTTGGATATTAGCTTTGTGTTACTTGATCTTTTCCTATTATTTCTCTGGCAGAGAAAGCAGAAGCAAAGTAAGCATTGAACAGCTCTCTCTGTCATCATCTTCATTTATTATCCCACCCAAGCCAAACAAAGATCCTGCACCTTCTTTAGCCTCTTTTTTCTCCTAGAAGAATCTTTTAAAAACCCTTCTTGTTTGTACACTTCAAAACACACCCACAAATCAATAGCATTTCCATGTAGTAAGAATAAAATCCAAGAAGTCATATTGGCAAGGGAGATTCCATTCAAAATAAGCACAAATGGATAAAATATTAGGCAACTAAGCTACCAAAAAGGCAAAATGCTTGTATTTATCCAGTTACAAAGTACTCTTTAATGAAATAAAGAACCTAAAAAGTGTTTGCCCTCAGCTTCCTTCCTCAACCTCAGCTCATTCTGAGTTTTAGCATTCCCAGTACTGGACTTTTTTATACTCTTTTTTTTAAAATCCATTTTACATGTAAAAACAACTTTAATATTCCCTTTTCAAATTTTGAGGTCCAAATTCTTCCCCTCCTCTCCATCTCTCATTAAGGAACAATTGGAATAGACCACACAAGTGTAAATTGAAACTGTTTTTACAGGACTATGCCCAACTCTTACATCCATCCTATGATAAGGCTTTACTTCTACCTTCTGCATTAAGCTTTCAAAAGCTGATTGGTAAAGTGCCTTATGTATCTACAGCATTCCCTTAAGACCTCCCTTTTTATTCCTCTTCTCTGAAATTGTTTTCCTTTGGGTCTTCTGAATTGAATTCTCCCATCTCTCCAGAACTGATTTTCCCTATAGCATTTTGGGATCTGACATATCTTTCCTCTGAATCCTTTGAAATCTACTTTCCCAAGTTGGAAGGTTCATGTCAGACTCTGTCCAGACTTCTCCTTCTCTATCTCAAACTTTAAGAAGGTATAATCACTTGCCCCCAAAATTCTCATTATTTCCACCCCAGCAACTAGTTTCTTCATATTATTTTCAGATCAGTTGACATTTATTGTTGTTGTTTGTCCTTTGTTCTCAAAGAGGACCAGGACCCATGCAAGTGAATTGGATTGAAGTGATGGAGGGCTGTTCAGGATCACCAGCCTCACTTTTTCCTCCAGAGCCATCTGGTTCCAGTGGCAAGATAAATATCAGGATGACTAGAGATGGTCCCAGAGCAAGTGGGAAACCTTGGCCTTTTTAAACCAATATTTCTTTAGTGTTTTTTATATGTTAAGCACTGTGCTAAGTGTTAGGGATACAAAGAAAAGCAAAGACAGTTCTTCCCTTAAGGAGCTCACATTCTAATGAAAAAGACATTACATACAAGATCTGTCCAGTGTTATTGAGCAATACTCATGGGGCAGCCAAATGGTGCAATGAATAGATCACTGTTTTGCAGTCAGGAGAACCTGATGTCCAATGTGGCCTCAGATACTTAACACTCATTAGCTGTGTTGACCTTGGCAAGTCACTTAGTCCCCAGTGCCTCTCAAAAAAAAAGTTAAGTAAAAGAAAAAGAAAGTTACTTTCAGTGGAAAGGGATGAGAAATAGGAAGGGTGGGAAAAGATTCCTAGAGAGTGGGTCTTAAAGTCAGTCAAAGAACCTAGAAGGCAGAGGTTAAGGGGAGAGGAATCCAACCATGGGAGACAGATAAGTAGACCAGTATAGAATAAATAAATAAATATGTGTGTGTGTTTGTGTGTGTGTGTGTGTGTGTGTGTGTGTGTGTATATATACATATACATATATATATATATATATATATATATATATATATATGGTTAATTGAAGCCCTGTGGCTCTACTATGGTATGTTTCTATGCCAGGCTTGTGATCTATTTCCCCAAACGCTTCCTTTTTCCTTTTTGTCCAAGTGGCCTGTAGTATATTCTAATGACAAGATGACTTCACTTTCTCCTTCCGTTGACCTTGTCTTAAATATTCTCTGAGATAATTCCCCTCTCTCAATTTCGGGCTTGTTCTTACAAACAGACTTTTAGAGCATGCTGCTATCTTACTTCAGTTCCTTTTTTTCTCTCTCCTGTTTCTTTCTCACCCATCCGTGTTCTCATGGTGGATTTCATCCTGTCATGTCTGAGCTTTGCCCCTTGTGTTAGGATCAACAGTTCTTCTTGTTTCCTAAACTCTGGCCTTTGGACCCAGACCCTTGAAGAGGCTTTAGATTTTTCTATTAAGGACTCTTCCTCCACCTGCCCATCTTTCTTGTCTTCTTACACCTTGCACCATTCCCCTCTCCTTGCAACATACCCTTTAATCAAGTGACACTAGCCTCCTGGCTGTTGCTCTCACCAGATTCTCCATCTCCAAGCTCTAGGCATTTCCCCTGGCTGTGGAACACTTCCCACCCCATCCCTACTTCCAGGTTTCCCTAGATTCCTTCAAGTCTCAGATAGCATCACCACCACCCCCATAGGAAGCTTTTCCCAAATCTCCTTAATGCCAGCGCCTTCCCGCTATAGATTGTCCAGTTTATCCTGTCTGTAGCTGTTTGTACAAAGGTATTTGCTTGGGTCTTCCCAAGGTCCTTGAGAACTGCAACTATCTTTTGCCTTTCTTTGTATCCCTGGTACTTAACACAGGGCCTACTATACAAATCACCTGGCAACCTCTGGCTCTTTAAGCTGTTCTTTTTCCTTCTTTATATCTCTTTATCTATGGGATCCCTAGGCTAAGCCCCATTTGTTATTGTTTGGGTCCAGATCGAATCAGATTAAATGTAAATAGTAGTTATTTCGGCTTTGACCGAAAACCCTGAGAGTCTTCCCCTCCTAGATTCATTCATTCATTCAGATTTTTTTGGACTAGGTGAAAGAAGAGATTCTTTGTCTCCATTGCTACCTCACCTTACTCATTGAGTGAGTGTTGCCTCAGTCAAACTGAGTGAGACCTTTTGAAGATCTTAAGTTAAAAAGACCCAGGTCTCCCATTTCATCCAGAACCATCTCCAGGGATCCTGATCTATGTCTGGCCACTGGACCCCGATGGCTCTGGAGGGGAGAGTGAATCTGGTAACTGCATAGCCCTCCCTTACTTAAATCCAATTCACTTGCATGTCATGGCATCCCCTCCCTGATGTCATAGTTCTCTTGGAGAACGAAGGACCAACAACAACAGTATGTATGGGATCTAATTATGGGGATACACACGGGAATTCTTCTCCCTCCCCTGTTTGATTCAATCTGTGTATCTATTCTTGGCTGCTTTTGGCAGATGGATTCCCTTTGGAGCTAGGAATCATCACTCCTATATTTTAAATTATGGTCCAGGAGTCCAGACGCCATTCCCAGACACTATTCCCAGACACAACCATCTTAGCTGCTGTTTACTTCCCAAATTTACTTTTTCTATTCTACACCCCTTGCCTTCAAGGGGCAACAATGAAGAAAAACAGTTTCTTGCCCGAGACTTCCTAATTGTTTGCAGTGCTTTCCAGCTTCCTTCTGGCAATGCCATTAGTATCCATGGGAATCACCCGAAATGAGTGGTTGTATTCTATGGGTGGCATCCATTTGGGTAAGTCTTAGGAGGCTCTCATTACACCTTGGTTACGTGCCCAGGAAGACAACAGAGCACTATGGTTCTTAATCAGATAATCAAAGAAAGCAGAGAATCAGCAGCTCTAGCTATTCTCCTTTCCCCTGACTCATCCTGAATGATGGCTTTCTCGTCCGCTAGCTCCTTCCCTGCTTCCCTCTTCAGAAGAGATCTGAGTCTCTCTCTAAGCTCTGTCCTTTTCCTTCCCTTTCTTCTCTGGGCTATGTTCTTCAACTCGTGAACATCTGGTCAACGGAGAGGGAGGTGTCTGCTCTCAGATCCCATTTTTCCTCATTGAAGCTTCCCTTCTGCTTCCCATAAGATTGCTTCTTTCTCTCTAATACCCTGAGGATCTATTTTGCTCTGAGTCCCTTCTTCTTGTCCTCTAGGGGAGAGGTCGACCTCCAATTAGAGAAAAGTCACTGATCCGTGACAGAAGTGTCAAAAATCTGAAGGCATGTATCTGGAAGCAAGTCACTGCAGAGTTTTTTTACTCTGTAATGGTAGAAGACAGCACCAATCTCCCAGTCCCCAAGGCTTCCAACCTAGGAATCATCCTGGACTCTTTCTGTCTCTTACCTCCCCATATCCACACTATTGCCAAGACTGGTCGATTGTATCTTTGCAGCTTCTCTCAAATACACCCCCTTCTCTGCTCTGATACTGACACCCCCTGATGCAGACTCTTATTACTTAGCATCGGAATTGAAATCCATTTCTACTATCTCCACTCTAGTCCATTCTCCATTCAGCCACCAAAAATTAGTTTTCCAAAAGTGCATATCCAATGATGTCCCCTCTTCCCAAATAAACTGCAATGGCTCCCTATTGTCTTCAGAATTATATATATATGCTCTGATATTTAAAGATCTTCATAAACTTTCCCCTCCCTCTTGTCCATCCTAACCCCTTACTCCCTAAGAGTTATTCATTGATCCACTGACCCTACCCTCCTGGTTATTTTACAATAAAAGACCCTCCTCTCAGCTCTGGGCATTTTCTCTGACTGTCTCCCGTGACTGGGAAACTTTCTCCTCTCTGTTCTGACTAGAGACCTCCATAGTTTCCTTTAATTCCCTACTTAAAATCCTACTTTCTATGTGAAGTCTTCCCAAGCCCCCTTCCCCAATTCCAGTGTCTTCTCTCTTTTAATTATTTTCTTGTCTCTCTTCTGCATCACTTGTTTTGTTTGTGTGATGTCTCCCCTATTGCACTGTAAGCTCTTTGAGGGCAGCAACTGTCTTGTGCGTCTTTTTTTACCTCCAGCCCTTAGCACAATACCTGGCACATAATAGGTATTTAATAAATATGTATTGATCGAGATTTCCAGTATTTTCATTTCAGTTTATTTTTACCTTCTTATGAATGTTTATGCTTTTTGTCACTTCTTGATAACTTATTTATTCCATTCAGCTCTTTTCCTTAGTCTTTCCAGTTCCAGTCACACTTACCTATCTGTCAGCCCTGTACCAATCCCCTATTTCATCAGTTTGCCCACCCACTGATCCACTCTATCAAATTGCACCCTCTCTAATTGCTCCACTGATCTTTTCCTACTTATCTCTTCTGCTTTTCCTTTTTGAAGTAACCCTATTCAGGTTCTACTCCTTTATCCCTTTATAGAACTGGATTCATATCTCTCTACCCCTCCCCTGCCAAAATCTCCCCTCTTCTCAGCCCCCCTCTAATCATTGAAGGCATCATCATCCTTCTAATCACTCCTGTTCATACTCATCTCTTTATGTGCACTCAACCCATACATCAACTCTATTATCACATCTTGTCATTTCTACCTTAACAATATATCTTATCTAGTCTCGATAGTCACATGTCTACCAAGACCACAAGCATTTGGTAAGCATCTGCTAT
>JAJPUD010004796.1:149362-182262 GCA_023553655.1 Myrmecobius fasciatus | reverse complement strand
TCTCTCTCTCTTTCTTTCTTTCTTTCTTTCTTTCTTTCTTTCTTTCTTTCTTTCTTTCTTTCTTTCTTTCTTTCTTTCTTTCTTTCTTTCTTTCTTTCTTTCTTTCTTTCTTTCTTTCTTTCTTTCTTCCTTCCTTCCTTCCTTCCTTCCTTCCTTCCTTCCTTCCTTCCTTTCTTTCTTTCTTTCTTTCTTTCTTTCTTCCTTCCTTTCAGACTCTAAAAAGGTGCAATGAAACTCAGGGAAAGAAGCCAAACTGCCTTTTCCTTTTTAGAAAAAAAAATATTAGCTTTCTCTCTGTGATAAAAATTTTTACTTTCAAAGTACATGCAAAGATAGTTTTCAACATTCACCTTTGCAAAACCTTGTCTTCAAAAATTTTCTCTCTCCCTTCCACCTACTCCCTCCCCTAGACAGCAAGTAATCCAATATATGTTAAATAGGTATAATTCTTCTATACATATTTCCACATTTATCATGCTGCACAAGAAAAATTAGATTGAAAAGGAGAAAAATGGGAAAAATAACAAAAATCAAGTAAACAAAAACAAAAAAGGTGAAAAAAATTATATTGTGATCTACATTCAGTCCCCACAGTCCCGATAGACATCTTTCAGGATGCAGATGGCTCTCTATCACGTCTGTTGGAATTGCTTTGAATCACCTTATTGTTGAAAAGAGCCAAATCCTTCAGAATTGAACATTACATAATCTTCTTGTTGTTGTGTACAATGTTCTTTTGGTTCTACTCACTTCACTTAGCATCAGTTCATGTAAATCTCTTCAGGCCTTTCTGACATCATCCTGCTGATCATTTCTTATAGACCAATAATACTCCATAACATTCATATACCATAACTTATTCAGCCATTTCCCAATTGATGGGCATTTATTCAGTTTGCAGTTCCTTACTACTACAAAATGGCTGCTACAAACATTTTTGCACATGTGGGTCCTTTCCCCCTTTTTATGATCTCTTTGGAATACAGTTCCAGTAGGGATACTGCTGGATCAAAATAGTATGTATGCACAGTTCAATTGCCCTTTGGGCCTAGTTCCAAATTGCTCTCCAGAATGGTTGGATCGGTTCGCAGTTCCACCAACAATATATTAGTGTCCCAGTTTTCCCACATCCTTTCCAACATTTATCATTTTCTTCTCCTGTCAACTTAGCCAACCTGAGAGGTGTGAAGTTGTACCTCAGAGTACGACAGAAGAATTTCAAGGAGCTCACAGTCTCATGGAGATCATGTAAACAAGCTATATACAAAATAAATTGAAAATCGTCATCAGAGGGAAGGCAAGAGAATTAAGAGGGGTTATGGGAAAGGCTGCCTGTAGAAGATGAGATTTTAGTTGAGACTTGAAGGAGGCAGAAATGACATGGGAGAATATTCCAAACATGAGTGACAGTTAGCAAAGATGCTACAATCTAAGAGATGGAGTATCTTGAAGGAACAGAGAGGAGACCAGTGTCATTAAATTAAAAGGTGGATAAGGGGATACAAGATATAAAGACTGGAAAAGTAGGAAGGGGCCAGCTTATGAAAAGCTTTGAACAACCAATAGAGGATTTTATATTTAAAACTGTAGGTGGTAAAGAGTTACTGGAGAATCTGAGGCAAGATTTGAACTCAGGAACTCAAGACCAGCACTCTATCCATTGTACCTACTAGTACCTAGGTGATGAAAATGAAATGGTGGTCTCTCTTATCACTGGAAGTATTTGAACAGAAACTCACTGTATCTGTAGATGATTTTGAGAGATATCCTGCATGGGGTGAGAGATTGGAGTAGAATCTCAGGGCTTAAACGTTTTCCATTTGTGACCCCTATTCACCTGAGAAATTTTTACATGGCCATGGGTATATAGATATATATAAAATAGATACAGAAATCAAACATTTACTGATAATTATTTTATGATCCCCATATCCAGTTATGAGACCCCAGATGGGGTCATGACCCACATTTTAAGAAACTTTGGACTAAGTGACTGCTGAGGTCTCTTCTAAATCTTTAGATTCTAAGAACTTTGATTCTATGAGGGCAATAGGGTTGAAAGAGAAGGAATGAAACATCAGGAAAGGAGTGATGGTAATGAGGGAGTTAGTGAACACAGATAGACAACTAGCAAGAAACACACAGAAATAGAGATGTCTCATAATTGTCCTAGGGAGCCATGAATGCACCCAAAGGAAAGGGACAACCTGGCCCAAGCAATCTGGAATAAGGAGAGCTCAAAAGTAAATCAGAGAACAAAAGTACAAGGGGAATAGAAAATCCCAGAATGAGGCTAATCCAGGAAGGTATAGTCATGTTCTCCAGCAATAATTCAGTGCTGGTCATTACTAGGAACTGTTGCTAATTACTGGGGTGACCTGCCTAGTCTCTCAAAGAAGTTCTGAGTCTACTTGGGGCATGTGACCCTGCTCTTAGTCAATATGCCCTATACTTATTCAATATTCTGAGGGTGTATGTGTGTGTGTTTGTGTGTGTGTGCACTATGTGTGTACTTTCATAGTCAATATCTTAAAAATAGGAAACAAAGGGGGCATCTCTCTAAAAGGAAAATCAAGGATTTCCTGGTTTTACAGCGACAGAGTTCAACGTTTATGTTAATATTCACAAATATTTGGGTATTATTAGCAGAATATCTTACAAAGGCAATTCTACCAAATCATGTTAATTTTCATAATCTTATTTATATTTTTTTAGGCATCCTTTTTGACTTCAAGCCTCTCCCATCTCTAATTCATCTTCTACATAACAAAATCAAAGTAATTTTCCTAAAGATAATATCTCTCTGCTCAATAAACTCTTAATAGTCTCTTATGGTCCCCACACCCAGCTCAGCCAGAAACAAATCAGCTCAACTCTGAAGTTACCACCTTCTTTGTGCTTGGATCCTTTTCTGGACTGATGTACTCCTATTTCTCCCTCTCTTCCTTCATCCTGGTTGTAGTTTCCCTTCCTCTATTTCCCATTCAATGCTCTCTGAGCTTGTATTGTCACAACTTTTTACTGGAGGGTTGACCTAGCATCTGGTACAACCCGAGGGGACAGCTCGCATCCCTTGCAATTCAGCCTTTTCCCACCTTCTTTTTCTCTTGGGGCCATTTATTCAAGGTTTGAATTTCCTGTTCTTTATCTGGCGTGTCAGTGCTGTCACCTGGCGGCCATCTCTAGGATTGTGCCAATAAGGTGATGTGAGTTTAGAATTAATTAGAATCTTCTTCCTTCTTTCTCCAAATACTCAACCCAGTAGTTTAACTTCAGAAGAATTGGGTCTTTTATTTCTGCACAGTGGAAACCTATTATGGAGTTGGAGGGGCTCAGAATCCCTGTGAATGAGATCAATTTCCATGTTCCAACCTTAATTATAGGTTGAGGGGTTGGTGGTAGGTGACATCATTAAAATGGATGCTAAAGTAATGTGTCTGTTCCCAAAGTGTTTGGTCCACAAAGGTGAGGTCTTCCAGGTCAGTGGTCCTTAAACTTTTGTTCTAAGTATCTTTATACTATTAAAATGATTGAGGAGAGTTTTTGTTTATTTGGATTGCATTTATAGATATTTACCATATTAGAAATAAAAACTCATTTTAATTCGTAGACCTTCTGAGAGGGTCCTAGGATTGTCTGGACCACACTTTGAGAATCACTGTTCCAGGTTATCTGAAGGACTAACATACTTGTTCTCAAATCTGCTTAGTTACCCCAGGACTGGCCTTCTATGACTGGTGCTATGCTCTAGGTCTCTTAGAACAGTAACTACCTCCAAAGCTGGGACCCTGCCAGAGTGATGTGCTAAAGCCAGCTCTTGGACTGATTGTTAAATTTTCAGTGTTGTACAATCCTGACTTTCAGTGATTGTAATTCCAGTGGCTATACAGTGGCTTTCATCCCTAAGACAGTTATAAGTTAACTAGATCTAGGTAGTTCTAGTCAGTTGCACAGAAAAATTTCTACCCCCTCACCCATTGTTATCACACCTTGTCCATCCCTCTTCTGAACTTTTTTTTTTCCTGTATAGGAAAATATCGTTATTCTTGTGTGCCAGATTCCCAACCTTCTTTTTCTCCTTGTCTCATCATTAAACCAAAACTTCTCTTTGCTAAGTTGGAACTGATCTCTTAATTGCCAAGTCAATTTCTTGACTCTTTTATAGTATTTGACACTGTTCTCCATCCTCCCTTCCTAGCTGAACTCATTATCTTTTCCTCCAAACCATTCCCTTTATTGAACTTCCTTATTTCTGTTGAGTTTATCAACATCTTTCTAATTATCCAAATTCTCATTCTTTGCATTTTCTTTGACCCTTGGGATCATAAATTTATATCTCAAGGAAAGTTGGAGGTCATTGAGTCTAATTCTTCTCATTTTTATAGATGAGGAAACTGAGGCACAAAGAAGCTAAGTGACTAAAAGGTCTCACTCCCTAGTAAATGTCTGAGGTGGGACCTGAACACTTACATCTTCCTTATTCCAAATCCAGTGTATTTTCCACCTTGCCAAGCTGCTTTTCACTTTCCCTCACCCTATACATTCAGTGAGTTGCTAAATCTTGTCATTTTCCCCTCTCTGATTTCTCTCATATCAGCCTGTTCTCTATTCATATAACCATTACCCTATTATCTCTCAGCTGAACTATTCTCATAGGCTTCTTTAGGTCTCTCATAAGAGACTCATAGGTCTCTTTAGTATAAGTCTCTCCCCTGTCTAAACCAGCCTCTATAAAGCAGACAAAGAGATTTTTCTTAAAGCCAGGTTCTGACCATGATGCCTTCCTACTCCATAAACTCTAGTGGCTTTCTACTTACTCTAGGTCAATTATTCCTTCGTTTTTATTTCATCTTAAAATCTCTAGTGTTTGAGTAGGTTTTTTAGGGATGTGATTTCATTAGACAACTAGCTAATACAGTGGATAAAGTGCTGGACCTGGAGTCAGCAAGACTCGAGTTAAATCCAGCCCAAGACACTAAATGTGTGACTCTGAACAAGTCATTTAACCTTTGTTTACCTCAGTTCTTAAATTTGGAAAGTAAAAATAATAATAAGACCTACATCTCAGAGTTATTTGTGAGAATCAAATAAGATAATATTTGTAAAACATTCAGCAAGTAACCTGGCACATAATAAGCATTGTATAAATGTTAGCTATTTTTTTTTTGTTTTTTTGTTTTTGTTCATAGTATTTTATTTTTTCTCCCCGGATACATGTCAGGACAAATTTTAGTATTCATTTTTACAAGATTTTGAGTTCCAAGTTTTTCTTCTTCCCTTTCTCCCTCCCTTCCCCTCTTCCAAAGAAGGCAATTTGATATAGTTTATATCAGTGCTATCATGTAAAACATAGTTCCACATTTGTCATAGTTGTGTAAGAAGAAATAGATCAAAAGGGGAAAAATGCAAAAAAAAAAAAAACAAGTGAAAAATTATGCTTCAATCTGCTTTCAGAATCCATCTATCAGAATCCCGTTCTTTATCTGGTTATGGATAACATTTTCCTTGTCTTGGATCATTGTGTTGTTGAGGAAGAGCTGAATCAATCATAGTTCATCATTACACAAATTTGCTGATGCTATAATGTTTTCCTAGTTCTCTTTCCTCTGTATCAGTTCATACAAGTCTTTCCAGATTTTTCTGAAATCTGCCTGTTCATCATTTTTGTTGCATAATAGTATTTCATTATATTCATATATGCCACAGCATATTCAGCCATTCTCCAATTGATGGACATTCCCTCAATTTCTAATGTTTGCCACCATGGAAAGGGCTGCTATAAATATATAGACCCTTTCTCCCTTTTTAATGATCTCTTTGGGATACAGACCTAGTAGTGGTATTGCTTGGTCAAAGGGTATACACAATTTGGTTGCTCTAAAAGTTAGCTATTTTTATTATTGGTATGAGGAAGTTGTCGGTGAAGCAATTTCCCCCATAAATGATTATCAGCATCTTCTTTGCAACATAAAATCTTAGAGAGTTGCCTAGAGGGAGGTGCCTTATACTTGGAAGTGGAAACCAGATTAAAATGTAATTGGGGATTGTTTAACAAAATAAATAAAAATTCATTTCAACATTTTGATATTGTTTTTAGTTATTTCAATCATGTCCAACTCTTCATGATCCCACTTTGGGTTTTCTTGTCAAAGATATTGGGTGGTTTTTTATTTCCTTTCCCAGTTCATTTTACAGATGAGGAACTGAAGCAAACAGGATTAAGTGACTTGTCCAGGGACACATAGCTTAGTAAGTGTCTGAGGTCAGATTTGAACTCAGGAAGAAGAGTCTTGCTGTTGCCATGCTCAGTGCTCTGTGCACTATGGCTCTATCTCGCCATCCTTCAATGTTAATTTGTGTTTTTTTAAAGTTAATACAGTCATAATAATAGAGATAAGTTTCTATTTGACTTTGTCACTATGGGACTAATCACTGAGAGGTCCGATGACTTATCTGGGATCACTTGGCTAATGGTTCTCAAAGAGGGGGACTTCACACCCAGATCTCCTTGACCCCCTGGGTCAGTGCTCTCTGTGTGGTACCATTTTGTTTCTCCTGAGCTTTATAATGCACATTTATTATTAGTGGTATGGTAAGTTTTATAGTTATTATAAGCTACTAATACTAATAATTCTGTTGTGGTTGCATATTTGGTGCAATGGCTCACCCAGAACCTGAAAGTTCAGATAAATAATCCCTCTAATAAAAACATATTTAATTACTTTTCTCCCTCAGCAAAAACAATCCTCAATGGAGTAAAAAAGACCCAACCAAACAAAAAATAGCCCAGAAGGCAAAAATAGATGAAAGTTGTCAGGAAAGATTAAAAGTAATTAGCAAGGAAGTTCCTTGAGGTCTTAGGAGCTCTCCAAGACACTCCTAAAGCTGTTTTCATTTATGTGACCAAAGGTCCAAAACCACAACTCACCTTGAGGCAAAGTGACCTCAACTCCTTTAGGTTGGTTTGATTGTTCTTAGCCCCCAAACTGGGGCTTGAGGGTTAACTCAAGTCTCCTATTGTACTAATATTCTGGCCATAACATCAGAAATAAAAAATGTTGGAGTTGCATATGCAAAACGTATTTACTGGTAAGCACTTGGATCTATGCTTGTTAATAGATATTTTATTTTTTGTGCAATCACAATTTTGACATTGAAGCCAATGGCTCCTTCCTTCCATCTGCTTTGAAAGTTTGGGATGCAGTTGTTCTCATTTTTCTCTAGTCAATACCAGCTCCCAGGCAGTTCTATGCATTTTTGGGAGTAGGGAGTCATGGGTTGGCAGGGTGGAAATGAATCTTCTCTAGTTGTTAGTCCAATTACAATCCAAATTCTTTAATTGTATGTGTGCCTGTTCTCAAACAGGTCAGAAATGT
The DNA here is from genome assembly GCA_023553655.1 of Myrmecobius fasciatus. Classification (NCBI taxonomy): domain Eukaryota; kingdom Metazoa; phylum Chordata; class Mammalia; order Dasyuromorphia; family Myrmecobiidae; genus Myrmecobius; species Myrmecobius fasciatus. Next base: position 174,886 of record JAJPUD010004796.1, on the reverse strand, counting down.
GTGACTTTAGTTTGCTTTAGAATAGTGCTTAGCATGGTGCTTACTAAGTGTTGGGGTGTGCCAAAAATGTTGGGGGTACCACGTGTGTGTTTGGATGCCTTCTGTAAAGAATTAAGACTCAGGCTGTCTCCAAATCAAGTAATGACATTTAATGAGGTTCATACCCTTGGTGGGCTAGGCTCTTTAGGGAAGTAGTTGCCCACCAGAGCAAGATGAGGGTTTATATAGAGAAGAAGGGAGAGTAAGGAAAAAAATGGACAGAGCCGGAAAATTGGATAATCTTAGAGGAGGTAAGGTATACATGGGAAGAGTCCCTGTGATTGGATTTATTTCAAATCAGATATACAGAGAAATGGTCCTTTTGTTCTAGGGAGGCCCTTGAGAGAGGGAGAATCAGGATATAGCAATTAGCTATGCACAGAAAAGGTAAAAGGTCCTTTGTTCTAGTGTGGGGAAAGAGGGAGAGGAGAGGAGAGAGGGAGAGAGAGACAGAGAGAGAGAGAGACAGAAAGAGAGACAGAGACAGAGAGACAGAGAAAGAGAGGTAGAGACAGAGAAAAAGAGGGAGGGAGAGAGAGGGAAGGAGAGAGGGAAAGAGAGACCGACAGAGACAGAGAGAGAGGGAGGAAGAGAGAGAGAAAGAGGGAGGAAGAGAGAGATAGAGAGAGAGAGAGACAGAGACAGAGAGACAGAGAAAAGGAGGGAGGAAGAGAGAGGGAAGGAGATAGGGAAAGAGAGAGACAGACAGAAAGAGACAGAGAGAGAGGGAGGAAGGGAGAGGGAGAGACAGAGACAGAGAGAGAGAAACAGAGAGAGAGAGACAGAGAAAAACAGAGACACAGAGACAGAGAGACAGAGATAGAGAGAGAGAGAGAAAGAGACAGAGAAGACAGAGAGACAGAAACAGAGGGAAACAGAGACAGATAGAGAAAGACAGAGGCAGAGAGGGAGGAAGGGAGGGAGACACATGCACACACACAGATTGATTGTAGGTGCTGTAGCAGGAGGTAAGCTTCCATAGTAGATATTTAATAAGTGCTTATTTATTATATAAATGAGTGACATGGGCTCAGATACCAGTGTTGCTTGATTGGAAAATCTTAGATTATCTGGTATTCCCAGTCACTGGAAAGATTCAGACCACTATAGGGCCTGGACAGATCCTGGGCAGAGAGCCAAGGCCATGCAGAAACAGCAACACAGATAATGGGATGGGAAGAAATGTGTATTCTTCAGCCAAGAATCACTCAGAAGCTGCTTTCAAATAGGTTGTCTTAGTACATTGATCTGAGGGAAGTCTTTTCTCAGATTTCTTGAACTCTCTCAGGATGCTTCTCATAGGAATGTCCTTTTTTGTTCCCCTTTGGCAATTCAAATTCTATATGCAAAAATGAGCAGTAACTTATAGAGCCTGCATTTATTTATTCATCTATTTATTTGTCCACTGATGTATTTATCTATCTAATGTCTCTATTCCTTGCTTCACTTATATTCATCTATTTATTAATTCATTTATCTGTTTATCTACTTATTCACTCATTTATTTGTTTGCTTATTGATGTACGTGACTTATTTCTCAAGTATAATGTAAGATCCTTGAGAGCAAGAACCAATTCCTTTTTTGTCTTTGTATGGAATAGGGGCCAGGAATAGGGTTTTGCACATTGTTTTTTGTCAGACTTATGATTTCAGTCATGAAAGGAATATGATAAAGAAGATTCCCTCAATTAAAGCTTATCAGTAAATGATCTATAACTTATAGTCTTTTTTTTTCCTTTTTGCTGAGGCAATTGGGGTTAAGTGACTTGCCCAGGGTCACACAGCTAGGGAATGTTAAGTGTCTGAGATCAAATTTGAACTCAGGTCCTCCTGACTTCAGGGCTGGTGCTCTATCCACTGCGCCACCTAGCTGCCCCTATAACTTATAGTCTTAAAAAACTGGGACTTTTTCCTTTTCTCTATACCATAGTCTCCTTTGTTAATTTGGTAAAGCATATGGACTCCCTCTGAGAATAATATTTTTTGTTTTGCTGAGGCAATTGAGGTTAAGTGACTTGCCCAGGGTCACACAGCTAGGGAATGTTAAGTGTCTGAGGTCAAATTTGAACTCAGGTCCTCCTGACTTCAGGGCTGATGCTCTATCCACTGCGCCACCTAGCTGCCCCTGAGAATAATATTTTTAAATAATTGAATAAATCAGCTAGATGTTAAGGAAAATAAAGATTCATTTTTACCCCATCTATATTTATAGACTTTCTGAGGAGAGAGTTCAGAATTCCTGTCTTTGAGAGTTGCCTGGGAGCATTGAGAAATTAAGGGATTTGGATATATGTCAGTCAACATGGATCAGAGGAAGGATTTGAATCCAGGGATTTTGGATCCCATGTTCACTGATTATCCATTACTTCACAGTGCCTCTCATCTTGCACATGGGAGCAATCATATCAGCGGTGTGTTAGTGAATGCTTTAACAAATAGCTCTCCAGAGGGGGAAAAAAAGTATATGCTAGATACACTTTTTAGTTTAATTTGCATCATTAACATTTTCTCCAGCACTTTCTTAAACCTTGGCAATCTGCAAAACAAATCAACGCCTGATTTGTAGTGAAGTGGACTTTGAAATGAACTTATTCTCTTCTCATGTTGGGAAGAAGCCCATCTGGCTATTATCAGGCATAACCAAGTCCCATCCTGTTTATGTAGAGTGATGTAAGGATGGAACTCTTTATCAGCCTCCATTGTCTATCCCTCCAACCTCTGAACATTTTTAAACAACCTTTGAGATCTTGATTAGCAGCATATCTTTATATGGGTCTGGAACCTGGTCAGTCAGGTGGATTCCACTTGGTTCCTCCTTGATCCCTTCCTCTGAGCTATCATACTCTTCCTTGAGAAACCCCCAAAGTTATATTTCCCCTCTAGAAAAGATGCTTATGATGATCTTTGCTAAGTTCTTTTCAGCACTAAATGAGGTGCTCATTCTCTCCCTCTTAGTATTTTCCTTTTAATGGCATCTTTCTCCTTATTATGGTTAATTCTGATTAATCTGATAAACTTCTCTATGAATTTAAACTTCCAATCAATGATATACTCATATTTCATGGCATATTCCTTCAATAGCTTCTTCCAAACTTCTTCCCTTGGTAACTCTATTGCTCTCTCAAATTGGTTTTATATTAACAACTCCTGATAATGCTTTTACCTCTTCATTTTGTCTGTAACCTCTTCTTCTAAATAAATGTACCTTTTGGCTAAGAGAAAGGCCTTGTGAATTTGCCATATGTGTATTTTGAACTAGGAATTGCCTCTCTGACTTCATCAGTAGTATTTGCCATTTCTTAACATTTAAATGCTCACACTGAAAATTTTCACAACTGGCTTTTCAGTTGACTCTACTACATTTTTGTTGAATTGAATGACAGGATAGGACCTGCAAATATTTGGGTATCAGAGGACACTGACCACTGATCTATAGTTGGGAACCTTTCTCTTCTCTCTCTACTACTTCCTAGACAGGTCAACCATAGCTGTCAATATCCTGGGACTTCTGCCACTGACACCAGTGACCTAAGGTCCTCCTGGGATAATCAGTCACACACAGAGCTCTTCATTCTTTCCCCTCAGACCACTAACTCCTCCTCCTCCTCCTCTTCCTCCTCCTCCTTCTTCTCCTCCTTCTCTTCCTTCTTCTCCTCCTTTTCCTCCTCCTCCTCCTCCTCCTCCTTCTCTTCTTCCTCCTTATCCTTCATCCATCATCCATCTAGAATTGGGCACTTCACTTTCAGATTCAATGCCTAGTTTAATATTGGGGTCTTCATTTCCTTTCATCCTTCTGCCCATTCTGAAGTTAGAGAAATAATAGCACAACCAATGGAAGAGTTGCTTCCCTCCCTGCTTTCTTGGTCAGTTATCACTTATGCTCTCTTGTTTAGAATTTTCAGAGTGATGACAAATTTCAGTCAAGGGGCTGGAGGAATAGAAGTATCTGTGGGATAGCCTCTGCAAATAGGTCTTTCTGCATTGGTCATCTGCCCTCCTCTTCCCTTTTCTAGTTCTTTTCTGTCCCCTTCTGGAGCTTGGATCCTTTTCTGACCTAATCATAGGATTCTAGATCTAGGAATCTCATAAACTTTCTAGTTTGACCACTTTCCTCCATAGAGGAAGGTATGTCTTACTCTGGTCAAGTTAGATAATCTGAGTGGAGTAAAGAAGGGTCAACTTCATGAGCTCAAATCTTGCCTCAGACACTTGCTGGCTGTGTGACTCTGACCAAGTCACTCAACTCTGTTTGCCTCCTTTCCTCATCTGTAAAATGAGCTGGAAAAGAAAACAACAACAACAAGTCATCATAGCATCTTTGCCACAAAAACCCCAAATGGGATCACGAAGAGTTAGAAACGACTGAACAAAATGTCTTGCACCAGTCTACTCTTTTTGGGTTTTCTACCTCTTTCTGCTCAGGCTACAGAGGAAAAAAGAAGCCTTTCAGTCCCAGAAATGCTTTGAGATGGACACAGTCTGGAATAGGAGTATCAAAGATTGAGAACTTGGGGGGGGGGGAATATAAGAAGTCATCTGCTGCAATCTCATTGGTTGGTGGCCTGAATGACCTCCAAACAAGTATTGTAAACTTAGAGAAACCTCAGGTGTTCTGCATTATAAGCCATAATCCTTGTTCTTGTGTGCTCCAGAAGAGAAAAGAGTATAAAAACCCAACCTTAAGAGTTTACTTGGTGCCATCTAGGGGATGGGATAGTGGGAAGGAAGGAAAAAAAATGGGAACACAAGGTTTTGCAAGGATATATATGTGTGTTTGTGTGTGTGTGTGTGTGTGTGTGTGTGTTTTGAAAATATAAGCCTTACAGATGAAGGTGGCCTCGCTGTACCAGATCTAAAACTATATTATAAAGCAGCAGTCATCAAAACCGTTTGGTACTGGCTAAGAAATAGAGCAGTCGATCAGTGGTACAGGATTGGTTATCAGGACAATCTAGGCAATAACCTTAACAATCTAGTGTTTGATAAACCCAAAGACCCCAGCTTTTGGGATAAGTACTCACTATTTGGCAAAAACTCCTGGGAAAATTGGAAACTAGTGTGGAAGAAATTAGGGCTTGACCCATACCAAGATAAGATCTAAATGGGTTCATGATCTAGATATAAAGAGTGATTTTGTAAGCAAGTTGGAGGAACGTAATATAGTTTATCTCTCAGACATGTGGAGATGGAATAAATTTATGTCCAAAGAAGACATGGAACTCCTAATTGAACACCAGATGGATAATTTTGATTATATTAAGTTAAAAAGTTTCTGTACAAATAAAACTAATGCAGACAAGATTAGGAGGGAAGCATCAAATTGGGAAATCATCTTTACATTTAATGGTTCTGATAAAGGCCTCATTTCGAAAATATATAGAGAATTGTCTCATATATATAAGAATTCAAGACACTCTTCAATAGATAAGTGGTCAAGGGTTATGAACAGACAATTTTCAGATGATGAAATTAAAACCATCTCTAGTCATATGAAAAGTTGCTCCAAATCACTATTGATCAGAGAAATGCAAATTAAGACAACTCTGAGGTACCACTACACACTTGTCAGATTGGCTAAAATAACAGGAAAAGATAATGATGAATGTTGGAGGGGATGTGGGAAAACTGGGACACTAATACATTGTTGGTGGAACTGTGAACGGATTCAACCATTCCAGAGAGCAATTTGGAGCTATGCTCAAAAAATTATCAAACTGTGCATACCCTTTGACCCAGCAGTGTCTCTACTGGGCCTATATCCCAAAGAGATCTTAGAAGAGGGAAAGGGACCCACATGTGCAAGAATGTTTGTGGCAGCCCTTTTTGTAGTGGCTAGAAACTGGAAACTGAATGGATGCCCATCAATTGGAGAGTGGCTGAATAAATTATGGTATATGAATGTTATGGAATATTATTGCTCTGTAAGAAACGACCAGCAGGATGATTTCAGAGAGGCCTGGAGAGACTTGCATGAACTGATGTTGAGTGACACGAGCAGAACCAGGAGATCATTATACACAGCAACAACAATATTACATGATGATCAATTCTGATGGACACGGCTTTCTGCAACAAAGAATTGTCTCAAACCAGTTCCAATTGTTCACTGAAGAAAACCATATACACCCAGAGAGAAAGATATGAAATATGGACCACAACGTAACATTTTCATGATCTCTATTGATGTTTGCTTGCATTGTGTTGCCTTTCTCTGATTTTTTTTTTCTTGTAGATAGGATTTTTCTTGCATAACTTGTCAAGTATTTCAACATTGTTAACATGTAGTGGACTTCCTGCCATCTAGGGAAGGGGAGGGGACTGGGGGTAAAATTTGTAATGGAAAGCTTTGTAAAGATCAATGCTGGGGAACTACCCATACATATGTTATACAAATAAAAAGCTTTAATAAAAAAAAAGAAAAAAAAGAAAATATAAGCCTTAAAAAAAGAATTTACTTGGTTTGGAAGCACCCAGTGCACTTTCATAGATTCCAAAATTAGTTGGTGTTCATGCTATCACCTTGTGGCCATGCTAGTATCCTATCACTTCCAAACATCTCTCTGTCCCTGGGGCAGGTGAAGGAAAATGCAACCTTGGTGACGGACCGTTCCTAAAGCCCGGCTCCTTTTTATTGCTTGTAAGCTGGAGAAACCTTTTCTCTGGAGCCTGAGGAGCCAAATACACTCCCTCCTAAACTGAGTTTTGTACATAGTCTTCAACCTTGCTCAGGAGTTTTTTTTGGACATGATCTCACTAAGGCAGGTGGCATACCTAGGCTTCTTAGCTTCAAGGTTCAGTTCTTGGCTGTTCTGGGGCTTTTTTGCACCTGCTTCTCTGGGCATTTGTTTGGCCCTTATCATGACTGGTCAACTGTGCACTTTTCTGGAACAGAAAAGTGTATGGAGCTTACATATGTTTATGTAACCAGTGTGATAAGTAAGCTGCGTAATCCCATGCAACAGCCAGGAAATGAACTGTATTTAAGCCAGGAGAATGAATTACCTTCTCTTTTTCCCTTGGCACCTTTACTGAGGGAGTGGTTAACTTAGATAGTAGTTGCATCTATGTATTCCTGACTCTGTCCTTGGGACTATGTAAAGGGTAAATATGATAGTGTTTGAAAGATGGAGTTGAATAAGAAGAAGCCAGGAAAAACTGGGTTCATATTGTGTGTCTGATACATTCTGGTGTGCGAATCGAGTCAAGTCATTTAACTTCCTAGTGTCTTCTTTAGGACTATAAATTGCAGAAAAATGCTGATATGCATTGATAGAATTTCCTGATCAGAGAGTTCCCAATACCAATAAAAGCCTAGATGTACAATGTTGGAAAGGTAGGGCTGAAAAATGCATGATGAGCTCTGTGGGATTGTATTTGAATAATTGAATATTACATGTACAAAAAACAGAGAAAACAGTCAGGTGGGTATAGCTCTGGGTTAGAAGAGAATCACAAGAGAAAGATGATTTTATTCCTCTAAAATCAATATCTGTTTCTGAAGGTCAATAGAGCTTTAGGAGATATCTTTGGTTATATCATCAACGTCTCTAAACTTAAATTTTGCTCAGTTCACAAAGTTGCAATAGGATCAAAGTCAGTTCCATATCCTAGGAAAAAGTGGACATGAAACATGTTAGCTAATCCCAAACATCTGGAAGATACACTGGAATTTCAAAGTCAATTGAATTACCTACTGCTTCTAACAGAAAACCAAAAGGATTTTTAAACACTGGCCCCCATTAAGTTTCAAAGTGTGAATGAAAATGCTTGATAAGAGTTCTCAGGAAGGAGACTCAGGGGACTCCAACTACAGATTTCCAGGACAAACTTTGATCATACTTCTCCACATTTAATGAAAGGGCAAGTATATCCTCAGTATAAAGCCCTCATTAAAATTGGTTTAAAAAAAAAAAGATCAAAAAGAAGGATTAAACATTTGTCAATTGTATGGTACAGTGGACAGAGTCAGGCCTATCAAACTCAGGAAGTTAATACCCCAGACAGGCAGGATTAGCTCAGATCTTACACAATCAGCTCAACTGAGGGAAACCAGGCTAACTGGATATGTGGTGGTCACTCCTGGGTATAAGTTCTGGAGCCACCCACCCCTTCAAGACATTATTGGTTTCTGAAGTGGATAGATCAGAAATCAAAGAAAATGAAGGCCATCCTGCTCAGTTTCCTCCTGGGATTGATTTGCGTGTCTCTGGTACAGGCAGATGTCCTAGTACAGCCAGAGTTTGATGCTAAACAGGTAATGATTGTGCTTTTTTGTTTCTTTTGCTGGGGATGGTGGTGTAAGAGGGATATTCAGTACCAATGGAGAGTCCAATCTTTTTGGAAGATTGAGTGCCAGCAAAACATTTTTCTACTTGCAGTTTTCCCTAAGCTCAGATATTTTTCTGACCACTTCCTTACAAAGGATCTACTGAGACTCCTAGTGATTTATCATTCTCTGTTCCAGTCAGACTAGCAAAACAATAGTAGAGGATGCAAATTCAGTTAGTCACCTTGGTCATCATCCTCAGTATCATTGTCATAATGAGGTATAATTAGTAATTTTTGTAGTGATAGAGCAGGGTATACAGCCTATCAATTTCAAATTTGATCCAATAATGGATCCCTAATGGCCCACCCAGGTTGAATTTTTATGATCCATCTCTTTAACCTCTCCATTCAATATTTCCTGTAGACTGTTCGCTGTCTGTTCACCTCTTAACTATGAGACTGAACTTTTAAAATCCTTCTTGCCAGATGAGGCTGAGGGTCATTAGCAGTCTAACAATTAGTTTCTAGACAAGTCTCATCCATACTCAGTATTCATGCAGTCATTCATTTACTAATAAGCTAATTATTGATTAGTTGGTGATTGCTAAAAATCTTTCCTAGAAGTAAAGCTGTAACTAGAATGGGGTGAATAAGACTTTGTGCCAAGTTGCTGACATGAAGTGCTTCCTCCCTGTGGTAATCAGTGTCTTAGTCTCACCTTGGGCCCTATCATTGTAGTGCTTCTCTTTCAGAGCCCATTTTTATTGTCAGCCTCTACAAGATTGGGAGTTAGACTGCCCTATAGTAGAGACTGTCGCATGGGTCATTACCACTGACCTGCCTCTTCTCCCACAGCATACTTTCCATTTTCCCTTATGCTTTCAATCATTATTAGGATGGAGATGCCCAAACTAAGCCTTATACAGGAAGCAAGGGACCCCAAGGCTATTTTTGGAAGTTACTATTCAACATCTCCTTTCCTTCTGAAACATTATAAGTCAAACATAGGAGAAATACACTAGAATTCTGACTTGAGTTCTGATTTATTGTGTGACTTATCCAAGCAAGTCCTTCAGTTTCTCTGATCTCTTTATCCATCTGGGTACCCTGAATAGATAGATGACAGAAGGAAGGACAGGCAAGCAGAATGTCATGTGACTGTCTTGCCTATGAACTGTTCTCCCCAGTTTTCAGGCTTGTGGTATGTCGTTTCCATGGTGTCAGATTGCAAGGTCTTCCTTGGCAAGAAGGAAAGTATTTTAATGTCAACAAGATTAATAAATGCCACGGAGGAAGGCAACCTCAATGTTCATATGGCCTTACCTGGGTGAGCATGATTTATTTCCTCATTTGGGGATCCTCATCCCTCTCCCTTCACGCTTTCCTTTGCCCTGGGCTAGATAGATGAATGGATAGATAAAACATATAGTAAGCACTTATTGTATGCCAGGCACTGTGCTAAAAGCTGGGGATACAAATAAAAGCAAGTGAGATAGTCTTTGAGAGTTTTTATTCTTATTGGGAAAAAGGGAAAGCAGAAAGGAGACCTTGGGAGAAAGGTTGGAGATGTCCAGAAAGTGTTGTGGAGACTTAGAACTGACTAAGATAAGACCAAAGCTGACTAGCCTATTTAAGCTCAGAGTGGTTCCAGGAGTGAAACCAATTTTCCAGTGGGGAAGCAGGGTAAATGGTTTAGTAAGAATCCTGGGACTATGACTATAGGCTCATGGAGGAACAGGAAGGGGTTGGGGAATCAGTGGAGCCGGGTATGACCCAGCTTAGAAGACAAAGGAGTCTGATCTTCAGAGAGATGGAACATGGAACCAGGGAATCAAACCTGGCTGGAGTCAGTACAAAGGCTGCACCTGAGGGAGGGAAGACAATCTTTAAAGAGCTGTGTAGAATGTGACTATTGCAGCTAAGTGATTTTTTCTGATGGAAATAGCGGCAGACTTTAGCTTAGTAGTATAACAGGGGTGGGGACAATCAGGATTCCCTTCCTTCTTTCCATAGGGCACACTGTAATCCTCTGCAGAGATGTAAGGGGTGATTTGGATAGGAAGGTTCTTGGGTGGCTCAGGTGACTGTAGCATAGAAACTGAAGGCCAGATACAGTAGTAATAAGATGATAGGAAAGTTGTCCTGGTGGGTGGATGATCTGGCTACCTGTTCTCAGGGGACTCTGAAGATAACTCCCCTTTTGAGAGCTGTTATGGGTTTTTCAAGTGTGTAATTTCTATCTCTGTTGATCCTCTAGGGATGATGGCTGCAAGAAAATGGATGCAGAGTATATAAAGATAGGGTCTGAAGGTCACTTCAAAGTACCTGGTAGGTCACATTGGGTCTGAAGGGTATCAGCTGTTTCCTTCCCTACCTTCCTCCACTTGATTAAGAGATGAATGTTTTTCTTTTTCCACTGCAGCAAAACAGGTAAATACCAATGCTACCTGCACCTTATCTCTAGTCTGGACCTTAATCCCCTCCTTCTGCCCACCATCCAGATATTTTTCCTTTATTTTGTAGGGAGGACCAGAGAAACAGAGGCCCCAAAAGCAAACCTCCCCAGAACTAACACCACCAAGTCCCAGTTATCCTTTCCTTGGCTTTTTCCACAATCAGTTATTTGCCAAGGACTACAAATTATACCTCTGTAATAATTTCTCTTTTCCATTCCTACTATCTACTCCCTTCCTTTGGTTCTTATTGACTCTAGTTTGGACTTTTGTAATAATTTCTTAACTGTTATTTTCACTTCTAATCTTTCCTTACTCATCTCTATTCTTTCTTTACCTCAATCCGTGCTTCATTTTCTTGCTAATTTAATGTTCATAATGCATAGGATTATAGATATAGAGCTGAAAGGGGCCTGACAAATAATCTAATTCAAAATCCTTATTTTGCAAATAAGGAAAAAGGATTAAAAAATTTAAGTGACTTGCTCAAGATGATATAGGTAGCAAGTGACATGGCAGAGTTTAAACAGAATATTGTTGGGATCACATTATTTTGCTGCTGAAAAATCTTTAATGAATCTTAATTTCTATTGATTAATATTTGAACTCCTTTAGTTTGACATTTCAGACCCTCTACAATATGATTCTAGCCTAACTTTTTAAAACAATTTAATTCAACAAGCATTTATTAAGCACCTACTATATACAAGGCACTGAATTTGGGTTACAAAGATAAGTATGATTCAGTCCTTGCCCTTAAGTACATTACAAACTAACTGAGAAGGTAGGGTGGGAGATTAGAATAAAATATTTGCATATTATTATGCTACAAAAAAGACTGTAACAGGTGTAGGAAAGAGATTCTTCCTAATGTGCTAAGAAGAAATTTGAGGAGGGAGAGGTCACTTTGGCCTGGTGGGTAAAGGGATCAGAAAAGACTTTATGAAGTATCAAGACATGTGTTAGGTCTTGAAGGAAAGGAAGAATTTCAACAGGTTGGGAAGGGGCAGAGAGGAAAGGGAGTCTATTCAAGGCATAGTCCATAGTTCATAGATTTAAAGTTGGAAGGGACTTTAAGGGTCATCCAATGTAAAATACCTCATTTTACACACGAGGAAACTGAGTTTCCCCAAAGATCAAGTAATTTGTCCAAAGTCTACGGTGGTAGAGCAATAAATGAGAAAATGAGAAAAGCATAGAGATGGGAGAGGGGCAGGGTAAAAACAAGGAATGGAAAGTATTCTTTTTTGTCTAGAACATGGAATATAATAAAGGAAGAAGAGTGTGAGAAATGAACCTGGAGAGGTGAGTTGTGTTCTAGGGGATGTGGAAAACTGAATACCAGGATTAATAATTTATGTTTTATTTGAAAGGCAAAAAACAAGAGTTTTTTGAGCAGAAAAGTTTAATAGAATTAGAGCATTTCATTAAGGAGATTATACGGGTAATAGTGTGAAGGATAAATTAGAAAGGGGCTAGAAAGATGGGAAAATAAAAGAATGGAAGCAGGAAGACTCTTTAGGTGGCTGTAATAATTGTTTAGTCAAAGAGAGAGAAAAGTCTGAACTAATGATTGGATAATTGGAAGAAATGGATGTGAGAGAAAAAGTGGAAATAGGGTTCTTAGGACTTGGCAAATAATTGGCCATAGAGGGAAAGGAAGAAGGAGGATTCAAAAGGGACAAGTTAGAAGCCTGGGTTCAAATCCTGACTCTGACACATTAACTGTGTGACTTTGGGCAAGAAACTCAAATCTTCTTGGGCCTCAGTTTCCTTATCTGCAAAATAAGATATCCTCCAACTTTACAATCCTTGAGAACAATACTTATGGACAAATCCAAGAGGACTTGGAGTCAGGAAGATCTGAATTCATATCTGGCCTCAGACATTTGCTAGCTTTGTGCAAGTCATTTAATTTTTATTGCCTTCAGTTTTCCCATCTGCAAAATGGGGATAATAACACCAACCACTCAGAGTTGTTTGAGGATCAAATGAAATAATGATTGTAAAGCTCTTAGCATAGTGCCTGATACAGAATTGGTTGATTAATTCTTATCCTTTGTTCTTGAAGAGGACCAAAAATGACATCACTGTGTTAGAATTGAGTTAGTGTGTCCAACTGTGGCTGATCCGAACAATATGAGCTCAAATGCTCTGCCACAGGTTGGACACAAATAGTCTCTAGGAATATTTGGGGTAGCTTTTCTAACTTCACACATCTCTCATTTCTTCTGAGCTAATTCAATGCTGCTTAATGTTAACTATTATTATTAGCTATTATAATTCTCCATCTCTGCAAAGAATCAGGGAAAGTAATTTCTTATATGTATATTTTATATTATATTCATTTTAATTTTCCAGCATTCCTTTTTTGCAATTGTTCTTCCCATTTACATTTTTGTCATTTTATAGATGCGTGTATGTACGCATCTATGTTGTTTTCTTGACCCTGCTTACTTTGCTTTGCATCAGTTCATTTAAGTTTTTTATGCTTCTTTGTGTTCAGCAGATTTATTGTTTTTTAGAGTATGATAATATTCCATTATATTTGTGTGACACAACTTGTTTAGATATTCTTCAACTGAGGGGCACCTTCTTTGTTTCTAGGTCTTTACCACTTGCTATCATTATAAAGGCATTTCTAATAGTCCTGTATGTAGACAAGCTGCTCCTTAATTTTAGGTTTCTGAACTAGTCCTGCATCTCACCAGATCTTCCTTTCTAGCTAATGGCTTCCTGGATGTGCGTGTGGCTGAGACTGATTACAAATCCTATTGCATTCTGTACATCTACAAGGAACTGGATGGAGTATTCAGCACCATGGTTCAGCTATTCAGTATGTGAGCATCAAGTCTTGGGACATGGTGTGGGGGGGAGACAGGGAACGTGTACTCCTTTGGGGGAAACGGGGTAGGGGATATTCTCTGGGAGAATCTTCCATGATTGCCCTTCTCCAGTCTGGAAAGGTGCTGAGGTTGGGGGCTTCCAGAAGTTTGATCTCAACTTGGAAGGAGGGAGGAGAAGGAAACCCACTCCTGAAGGTTCTGAAGGAATCCTTGCTTGGACTTTCAAAGTCCTGGATCCAGCTTCTATCATGAAACTTCTTCTTTCTGCCCTTTTTTCCCATTCTAGTAACCCTGGTCCTTTTGTGTGTTATAGTGAAAAAAGTCAAAGGACTTATGTTCAAATCCAAGTTCTGCTACTTTTTGTTCGTGGGATTTGGGGCAAGCCACATGATTTCTCTGGTCCTCAGTTTCTCATCTGTAAAATGAAAGTATCAGGCTACAAGGTCCTTGCTGGCTCTAAATCTATATAAATCTAAATCTGTGATTCTCTAATCCTTTTATGTTCATCCTTCCTCTGCTCACAGGTCGAACCCAGGATGTGAGTGGCAAGGCTCTGAGAGCATTCCAGAATTTCTATCCTATTGTGGGACTTGAGGATGACATGATGTCCCTGCTCTCCAAGTCAGGTAACTCTGGAAGATGTTTCATCACCATTTCTTTTGTTGAAGATGATAAAGAAAGTTGCCCATCCCTTAGCACATATATAGATTGGGAATGGAGTAGGCTCCTTATTCAGTGAAACAATTAAGGTGGTGTAGATGGCATTACTAGACTGGGTACAGCTCAGCAAGTGACTGTAGAATAAAGAGATTTTCCCAAACTGCCTCACTAGGTTCCATAGTTTTTTTTTTATTTCCTTTTTTTTTGAGCAGAGGTTCTCAAACTTTTTGGTCTTAGAACTCTTTTATGATTGTAAAAATTATTGAGAACCCCAAAGAGTTTTAATTTATTGGAGTTATATCTATTGATATTTACTATATAAGAAATTAAATCAGATAAAATTTTTAAAAATATGAATTTATTTAAAACAATAACAAACCTATTATGTAAATATAAATAACTTATTTCTATGGAAATTAATTATATTTTCAAAAATAAAAAAAAATTTAGTGAGAAGGGATGTATTTTAAAAAACACATTTTTGCAAATATCTTTAATGGCTGGCTTAATTGAAGACAGATTTTCACATCTGCTTCTATTTTCACTCTCTTCCATTATGTGGTTTAAATCTATGAAGAAAATCTGGCCTTACAGAGATAGTTGGAAAAAGAAGTATTTTAATAGGCAGTTGATGTCTTAGTATTATCATGAAATTAATTAATTTTGGCCTTACACATTCTCTTGAAGGGTCTCAGGGACCAATTGATAGGTCTTGGATCTGTGGACCACACTTTGAGAACTCTCACTTTGGAGATATAGTTATTGAGGTTATTTTGTGCACTGCTTTGGCCTGAGACAATTCTTCCCTTTGGAGCCATAGAATTTGTATTAGAAAGGACCTCAGAGGTCACTTAGTCTGGTCTTAGAGTCTGCTTTGGGAATCACCTTTATGATTTCTCTGACAAGTGAGTATTTAAATTCTGCTTGCACATCCAGGGACAGCTAGCTTACTACCTTGCAGGGCAGACATATTACACTGTTAGGTAGTTCTGTAATAAGACACTGACATTAAACAGGCACTTTCAAGTTTTTGAAACACTTTGCATACATTATTCCAAATGAATCACATGATAATCCTAGTGTGGTAGGTGCTATAGTTATTATCACCTCCATTTCAGATTGGGAAACTTTAGCTCGGACAAAATAAATGACTTGTCCATTGTTACCCAGCTAGTGTCAGAGGTGAGATTTAAAGCCAAGTCTTTCTGACTCAGGCTCAAGTGAGAGTCTGTTAACTTATTTTAAATTTATTTTGATAACTCTATGTTTTCTTTATAATCCTCTGTGTTTTGTTTTATGCTTTTAAAAGCAGAGAAGAGATACATCAACTTCATTGACTGCCAAAAGGGTCCAAGAAGCAAAAAAGTTTCTGAGCTTCTTCTCCTGCCTCCCAGAGCTGAGAATTCATCTTTATTTTGTCAAAAAATCGATCTATTTGTCAAACAATAAATTATTTATTAAGTACCTGTTATGGGCCACTTTTATATGACGAAGGCAGGTGGCTCTTAGCTCTATTGGAGGACAGAAAGGTTAATTATTTGGGATAGTATAGCAGTATGGCCTTAGACAGTTTTAACATTACATGTCCCTCCCCATCATTCCTTATGGTACAACATTTCTTTCCCTCACCTTTTGGAAGTTTCTCTTAGTGGCTGAGTGCTGACACTGGTCCCACTTTCTCTGAAGAGCAGCCACTGACCTGGGAACCTAGATAATAGAGTGCTGATGAGAACATCTCTAGACAAGCTTTTTCTTATACTATTATTGGGTTAGATCCAAAGGAAGCTTGAGTTTGGTCCCGAGGTGCCTTGGGGGTTTTATCTGCTTCATGGTGTACCTAGAAGAAGCACTTTTTTTTTTTTAACATCCTTATCTTATAGCAGGGGGGAATGGGTGTGTGTGTCAAATAAACAAACACCTCCTTTGGAGGTTAATTATCAAGTCTAGGTTTTAACTGTTATGTCCTTGCTTTTATATCTGCAGATGCTTGTTCCCAGGAAAACACTGAGGTGAGTTTGTCCTGGTTTTAGAACCAGTCTCAAACTTCATATTTTAAAAAAGTGGAGAATCGGGGCAGCTAGTTGGTGTAGTGGATAGAGCACCAGGCCTGAAGTCAGGAGGACCTGTCTCAAATCTGGTCTCAGACACTTAAAACTTTCTGACTGTGTGATCCTGGGCAAGTCACTTAACCCCAATTGCCTCAGGGAAAAAAAAGGAAAAGTGGAGAATCAATTACATAAGGATCTCTAACAACTCAGTATTACCTGTTAAGATCCTGATTGACCTCACCTGATAGTCTTAAGACCACCAACACAGGAGGGCTTAGATTAATATGCCTTGGCATGGAAATGACAAAGTAGATCCTCTCTGAAGAATATTTCATTTGAGACAGAAAAAGATAGCTTCTTTCTCCTCCTCTCCCTTCCCCTCCTCCATTTCCCTCTTTTCTTCTGCTTCCTTTCATCCTCCTCCTCTTCCTTATTCTTTCTTTTCCTCCTCTTTTTCTTCCTCATTCTTCTTTTCCTTCTCTTTCTCTTCCTCTTCTTCCACCTCCTTCATCATCTCCTCCTCTTCCTCCTTCTCCTGTTTCTTTTCCTTTTCTTCTTCCTTCTTTAAAGAATATTGATATGTTGGTGTTTTTGAGGGCCTCTAGATGGAACAGTAGGTAGAGTGTTAAGCTCAGAGTTAGAAAGCTCCTCTTATGAGTTCAAATCTGACCTCAGATTTTTATTAGGTATGTGATCTTGAGAAAGGCACTTCACATAGTTTGAGTTAGTTTTTTCATATGTAAAATAAGCTGGAGAAGGAAATGGCAAATCACTCAAGTGAAAACTCCAAATGGGGTCACAAACAGTTGGGCATGATTGAACAATAAAAATCTTGTGTTTTTATACTAACTTTAATTCTGAAGATTTTATATTATTTCCCCCCACTTAATGGTATTTTATTTTCCCTCAATTACATGTAAAGATAGTTTTCAACATTCACTTTTTTTTTTTTTTTTTTGCTAAGGCAATTGGGGTGAAGTGACTTGCCCAGGGTCATACAACTAGGAATTGTTAAGTGTCTGAGACCAGATTTGAACTCAGGTCTTCCTGACTTCAGGGCTGGTGCTCTATCCACTGCGCCACCTAGCTGCCCCTAACATTCACTTTTATAAGATTTTGAGTTCCAAATTTTTACCACCTTTAATTCTGAATACTTCCCTTTCCCTTCCTTTAATTTAGGTGAGCCACTGGGAAGGGTAGTTTCTAATGAGGAATTTGTTTCTGTTAACAAAGTGTGGGCAAGTGACCCTGGGCAAGTTATTGTTGTAAGGAAACCACTCAGTATTTTAAACAATTTCCCCACTCTCTAAGTTACAGAGAAGATGCTGACCTAATGGTTAGGGGGAATTTCCTCACCTGGGAGTTCTCTACGACAGTGAAATTGGAGAATTTTAGCCCTATCTCTAACAATCATAAATTTTGATCTGGAAGGGATCCAGTCCAACCCTTTTATTTTGTAGGTGAACAAACTGAATCCCAGAGGACTTAAGGGTCTTGCCCAAGATTACACAGGTAATGAGAGGTGGTTTCAAACCCAGGCTCTCATCCTAGCAGTCTTTCCATTGTGCTACACAGCCTCCTCACTAAGGGAAGACAATGACATACAGACATTTTGACAAAAAACTGGACTTGACTCTTTAGCAAGAGGAGTAACTTGGAGAAAATTCATATCCACATTTCTGCCCAGCCTCCATTCCCAGCTGTTTTTCTCTGCTTAAGCAAGATTTTTTTTGCTTTGCCTTAAAATCATGAGTCAATAATTTCATTTCTACCTTTGTACCCCAATTTCTAGCAGGAATCAAGCTTAGTAAATGCTGGGTAAATCTCTTAGTTTCTCAGAAGCTTTAGATGAATCATAGAACTATATCAACTCCAATATGGCATATGAGTACATACTCTTCTCTATACCTGACTGTTGGACCAGAGTTATGAAAAACAGAGAGAGGGCCTAAAGGGTAAATGGAATGGGGAAGGGGTAGCTTTATATATTCTGTAACACTCTTCAACCTTTCTATACTACAGGAAAAAGCCTAGAGAAGACTTCTTCAGTCACCAACAGAGAAAATGGAATCAGTGAGGAGTCAGAGATATTTGAGTACTCCTGGGAGACTCCGTCAAGAGAGTCCTCATTTCTCCTCTATGACCCTGCTTTGGGACTTTTCCTGGAATTTTTTCTTCTGTATTGAATAAATAGATTCTCTAAGATTTCCATCTAGGCTCCAGACAGATCCTTAAACACATCTTTATCGAGTTCATTTTTGTAGGACCCCAGAGAATAGTAAAGGGAAATTGAAATTTGTGACCTTTAGAAAAAAAGAATGAGATCTTACAGATCTCAGTTCAATTTTCTACCCTAACAGGATTCCTCCTAATGTTTCTGATAAGTGTGGTTAATCCTGACTTTGCTTAGATGTTTTCAGTGATGATGATATCCTCTTACCTTGAGTGCCTGGTCCATTCTATTTCTGGACAACTCTATTAGGAAGTTCTTTTTCAACTTGAGAATGGACAACCCAAGGGGAACCCAAAAGTCAGGATATATCTGGAAGGAAATGTCGACTTCTCTCATCACTATGAAGTAAAAGATTGTAGTCAGAAAGACCAGCTGGGGCAGTTTAGATGGCACAGTGATAGAGCACAGGTCCTCAAGTCAGGATGACCTGAGTTCAAATCCAGCCTCAGATACTTAATACTTCCTAGCTATGTGACCCTGGGCAAGTCACTTAACCCCAATGGCCTCAGGGAAAAAAATAGCCCAGCTCAAACTGATGGAATCTTCTAGTCAAGTGTTTGTGGGAAAATATCTTTTCTGGGTGCAATAGGGGAGTTTGCACACACTACCTGACCCTACCCTCTCATACTGCTCCATTTCAGCCCTGAATATATTTCCTAGTAGAACAGCTAAATATTGGAGGTTTTTATATCAGCGCAGTTCAATGATAACCCTTATATCACTACTACACTAAAGGGGCTGTTTGGGTGGCAGAAAGGGGGGGGAGGAAGAGAGGAAAGGAAGGAGAGAAAAAGAAGGGAGGGAGGGAGGGAGAGTGAAAGAAAATGATGCTTTCAGACAGTTTCTCTAACTCTTTTCCTCACTTCTCTCCATTACCTTTACTTTTTTCCTCATGCAGACTAGTATTCAGGCAACAAATCCCTTTAAGCTATGTGACTTATTTTTTGGGGAGGAGGCAAGGATTTCCTGGGAGTTCAAAAGGTTTGACACAAGTGGAGAGTCCAGCCTCATCCCGGGTCCTCTGCAATTTAAATGCCATTTATTTGCAGCCTGGAAATATATCTTAGAGACTTAGTAGAAACTGAGAGTGAGGCTGAATCCCAGATCCAGGCTGGTTGGTCTTTCAGAGCCCCTTTGGCCTCTGGGTCAGAAGGTGGGTCAGCCCTGTTTGGATTACAGATCTGGCTTGGTGACAGCCTTGTCATGCTTCTCTGCTCAGCAGTGTACCAACCTCCTACTCTGAGCATCACTGGTCCATTAACTCTGGGCATGCTGAACACCATAAACCTCATATCTTTGAGATTCATAAACTTTAAATGACTCTGAAATTTAATGAGGAGTCCAGATTGTCTTTGAGCATCTTATCTAATCCACAAAGATCTCATTGTGCTGAAACCTGGACCATAAACATGGCACAATCAATCAGTTCTGAGTAGGAGTTGGACAGACTTCTCTGATCTTTGTGTCCTGAGAGAAGGGCTCCTACGCACCAGGAATCTCTCCTCTTGCTCTAGCATAGAGAGATACTATCATTTGGCTCTAGACTGGACCATTTAGGGTGGAGGGAAATATGGAAAACATTATCTGGACAGGGAACTAGGGTTATGTGCTTCTTGAAATTGCTGGTCTTGAGCAAAATTATGAATTAGGTAAAAGCAGACTGCAGAGGCTTCTAACCTACTCTTTCATTCTCTACTTTTAAGCAATCTCCCTAAATTAAGTGTCTCCTAAGGATCTTCCTAGGCCTGTCCTCCCTGGTAGCCTCACCCCCTACCACCCAGATATTTTCTCTGCTCTGCTCCCTACTCATGAAGCTTCCACCAATTTCTATTATATATCCACAGAGTCCCAGGGTGAGTGCCAAGTAATCTAATCAACTAATAGGGCCTGGTAGTCTTACAATAAAAGCAAAGGGGACTCTTTGCTATTAATATACCTGAATTGAACAGGTTACCTAAAGGAGACAATTCTCTCAACTTTTTTTTTTTTTTTTTTTTACAAATACATTAGTGACTGGAAACCCTGGTTTTCAGAGGAAAGGTGAAGAAGGAGATACCATACATAGCAAAACCACGTGGAAAACATTTTGGGACAAAAGGGACCTTAAGATGTTCCTGAAATCACATTGTTTTGTAAGCCAGATTTTTTTCCTCAGTAGTATTTTATTTTTCCAAATAAATGTAAAGATAGTTTTCAACAATTATTTTTATAACATTTTGTGTTCCAAATTTTTCTTCCTTCTTTTTTTACATCCCTCTATCCCAAGACAGTAAGCAATCTGATATAGGTTAAATATGTGTAATCCTTTTAAACATATTTCCATATTTGTCACATTGTGCAAGAAAAATAAAACCAAAAGGGAAAAAATATGAGAAAGAAAGAAACAGACACAAACAAAAAGGTGAAAATGTTATGCTTTAATCCACATTGGTGAAATGATAAGATATAAATCAGGATGACTGGAGATGGCCCTGGATGCAGTGGGAAAAATTGGAGGTAACCTCAGAGGGAAAGCACTTACATTGAAATTGGATCAGGGCAGGAAAATACCACCTGATGTTTCACATTAAGTCTCCTGCTCTTCCTTGTTTGAGATAATGTAGTGAATAAAGCACCAATCCTGGAGTCAGAAGCACCTGAGTAAAAATGTGGTCTCAGATACTTGACACTGACAAGACCCAACTCAGTCTTGAAGGAGGTGATAGTGAGAGTGATGGTGGGGATAGTATTCCAAAAGCAAGATGTGAGCAAAGGGATGGAAGCAGAGGAAGATGAGACGATTGTGAGTTTGTCTAGTTAAGGAACAACATCCAATTAAAGGGAATAATGGGAATAAAGGCTGGAAAGGTAGCTTGGAGATTTATTGTAGAAAATAGTGATGATGACAACGGTGAAGATGATATGCAAGGTGAAGGAATTTGGACTTATTTAGTCATCGAGAGAGACTTATTAGGGTCAGATCTATATAAGGCAGAAAATACACAAAGGAGGGGTTTGAATGCTTGCAGGAGTACAATGCACAGAGAATAAAACAGATGGAATGAGATGAGATCATCTATCAGTGACCAAGTACCTGCTGTAAACACGAAGCTCATGAAGGGATATAACTTTATTTTTTTTCCTTACTCTTGCTCCTGTGACATCATTGTTGCTAAATAAATAATCTGAGATTCAATCCACATATGTTTTATTATCTCTTTTGTGCTCCCCAAATCTATAAAAGTCCAGAAAAATAGATAAAATGTATGGAAATAAGATCCATGATTTACCCAGCTCTGTGTGTGTGAACTTGCACGTGTCTGTGTGAAGAGAACTTTTTTGTGTTTGGATGTGTTTATTTGCCAATAGAAAGGAGATATTTGATCAGAATTGATATAGCCTATCCACTGAAAAAGAGCTGTTTTTTTTTCTTCTGTTTGAAGAAAATGGCAATGGGTATGGGTTAGTTTTGGTAGATGGCACAATTTATAAACATATCTGCTAGATTTGGTGATTCCTTGTCCTTTTCATTAAAATGTTCTATTTGATTAACTGACTTTGAAGGTTATGTTTTTCCTTTGAGAAGTATATTGTGTTGGAAGAAGGATAGAGAAGTCTCAGAAATCACCTGAAAGGCAGTGTAGGGGACAAAAGGCTTTCTTCTACCTTTCTCTGCTCCCACCTCACCCCATTTTTTCCTGCTCAGTGTATGCTGAGTTTTGCTTGCTTTTGCTTCAATTCCACCTTTTAATAATCTCCCCTCTCCCCTTAATTAAAATGAAAGCTGAAAAGGATTTTGGAAAGATTCCTCTCTATTATTCTCCCCCTCCAAATATTAGAAGGACTCATCCCTGCCAGAGAGCAATACTTAGAACCTCACTGTATCCGAAGAACCAAAGGTGAGTATTGCCCAGGGGTTAATGGAAAGGGCCAATAAGAGACTGACAGGCTGGTACAGCTATGACACACTGCAAACATCATAAATAAATAATTTCAGTTAAGAATTGCCTGACAGAAGGAGAAACTAGGTTGGTTGTCCAAGACAGAGGGATGACAGAATGGCTAGAGGCACATTTCCAGATGTTGGGGGAATATGAGACAGGATCTCCAGCATGTTTGGTGGTCCTTCTATAGTTGACTTTTGGGAGGACATGGATGAGAGGAGCATGAACAGATATGTAGAGATTAGTTAGAAGTAGCAGATCTGTGAGATCATAGATATATTTGAATATGGAAATGACTTTGGAGGATTTCCTCTTCAATCCCTAACATTCCCTTGACCCAACCTGCAATATCTATATATGTATATGTATATGTATATGTATATCTATGTCTATATCCATATCTGTATCTATTTGTCTCCTCAATTATCTTTCTCTTCTGACTTTTAGAAGGACCTTCTATGGTTAAAGAATTCATCACCATGTGGTTAGATTTCTGGTACTGAACCTTTCTCTGTGATCAAAATGAATGATAGCTGATAGATAGCCAGCACGCTTCATTAATATTCTCAGGAAAATGGAAAAAAAGACTCCTGGCACTTTGGGTGTATTCTCTGGAATGAAACAGATAGGCTGGAGAAGAGTTTCATGGATGAGCAGACATGGACAAATGGTAATCTTTAGCTTTGGCAGTGATGTCTACACTGATGAGATCCCGATATACTCTGATATTTAGAGGGAGTGTGGGTGCCCAAGTAAAATTAGTAACATTTGCAACCTGAATTTACCTTTCTCTTTCTCCCATCTCGACTAAAGGAGAAATACATTTCCACTGTGGAATAAAAGAAAAGTAGTTTTTCTTTTTTTTCTTTTTCTTTTTTTTTGCTTTTTGCTGAGGCAATTGGGGTTAAGTGACTTGCCCAGGGTCACACAGCTAGGGAATGTTAAGTGTCTGAGACCAGATTTGAACTTAGGTCCTCCTAATTTCAGAAAAGTAGTTTTTCTAGGGTCAAGAGAAGGTTTAGAAAGTGAAGAAGGGGGAAAGAAATTTTGGGGGGAAGGATAAGTCTGAGGCTTTAGGGATGCAAAGGGCAAAAAGATCCATTTGTTGTCTGAACCATTTTGTTATCAGTCTGGACATTTTTCTGGGGAGTTCTACTTACACAGAAGGACTGATTATTGTCTGTTCTTTGTCTCAAGGATTTGATAGGAGTGATCTATACTCTTGATTCTTGCCCTTAGGTCCCTATATGTTCCAATTTTGGCTTTGGGAACAGGTGGTAACAAAATGATGGCACTTCCAGGACTGTGCCTGAAGCTATAACTCTAGCAGATGAGTATCCCAGGCCTAAAAAGTATGATTAGGATGGGACAGCCGGATAACTATGTGCTTCTTACTTTGTCTATTCTGCCTGGTCCAAAAGCACAGAATAAAGCAAAGGAACTCATAGGTACCTAAGGATGATATCCTTTTCAAAACATTACCCCATTACTTTTTTTTTTTAGTATATGCTGATTTATGTGCGTGTTGTCTCCCCTAATAGAATGTAAACTCTTTGAGGATAAGAGTTACTGTATTTCCAGATCCCAGCACAGCAACTGGCACATAGAAGACCCTTAATAAATACTGAGTGATTGATTTTGAGGGTATCACACTTTTTTATCTGTTGTATTTCCTGGACAAGGGATGTCTCCCCATGGTAGATTGCTTTCTTCAACCCAGAGCCCCAACATCCAAATGGTAGATGTGAGTTTATGTCTGATTGAGCTCCACCTTTGAGGAAAATTCAGGTAAGTTCTATCTTGTGACCAAGATTTGCTTAATGAGTTCCTTGCAGTTATTGCACAACATGCAGAAGAATATAAATCCAGGGACTGTAGGCACCTGGACCTCTCCTTTCCTTCAGCCATCATTAATTCTTAAGGCTGCTCCAGGTCAGACAGCAGACAGAATGAAGACTGTCCTGCTTAGCATTCTCTTAGGAATTCTCACTATGTTAAGGGCACAAGAGATTTTCTCCAAGGAGAAATTTGATGTAAAAAAAGTTAATTTTTGTTTTTTTCTGTTTGGGAGTGAATATCAAAGATATTGCCAATGGGGGAAGAGGGAGACATTTGATTAAGATTTACCCAGGATGGGGCAGTGGATAGAGTACCAGCCCTGAAGTCAGGAGGACCTGAGTTCAAATCTGGTCTCAGACACTTAATACTTCCTAGCTGTGTGATCCCGGGCAAGTCACTGTTAAGCCCAACTGCTTCAGGGGAAAAAAGATTTACCCAGGATGGGCAGTCCCTACGTGGGCAGTTTCTTCACTTAGCACTTGTACGGATCCCAGACAGAGCTGCTGTAGCTTTTGAGACCTGTACTGCTCAGGTACAACTTCCAGGGGAGGAAGATGAAGTTGATTGTAACTTGGTAATGAATTTTATACATGGGATAAAGAATATTTCCAGGAAAATAATACCAACTCTAAAACTCTAATGGTGAATTGGAAAGAAGAATGGATAAGGGTTTCAGAACCTTTCCATTACATGTTATTGTTCTTCTTTGTCTTGGGGCATCCACATTTAGGGGAGCATAACTTACTTCTTTCTTTCCTTCCTTCCTTCCTTCCTTTCTTTTTTCCTTTCTTCCTTCCTCTCTTTCTCTCTCCTTCCCTCTTTTCCTCCTCCCCTCTCTCTCTCCCTCCCCTCTCTCTTTCTCTCCTCTCCTCTTTTTCTCTTCTTTCTTTCTCTTCTTTCTTTCTTTCTTTCTTTCTTTCTTTCTTTCTTTCTTTCTTTCTTTCTTTCTTTCTTTCTTTCTTTCTTTCTTTCTTTCTTCCTTCCTTCCTTCCTTCCTTCCTTCCTTCCTTCCTTCCTTCCTTCCTTTCTTCCTTCCTTCCTTCCTTCCTTCCTTCCTTCCTTCCTTTCTTCCTTCCTTCCTTCCTTCCTTCCTTCCTTCCTTCCTTTCTTCCTTCCTTCCTTCCTTCCTTCCTTCCTTCCTTCCTTTCTTCCTTCCTTCCTTCCTTCCTTCCTTCCTTCCTTCCTTTCTTCCTTCCTTCCTTCCTTCCTTCCTTC